>JAFBJT010014068.1:25000-27410 GCA_016785325.1 Chascanopsetta lugubris | reverse complement strand
ATGTATATATATATATATATATATGTATGTAACTATCTTGATAAATGAATAAAAAATACTTATATAAGCATCATATTTATGTTTGATTGAAGGTTTACTGTTTGACGTCAGGCGAGCAGAGCTCATTGTGGAACAGCAGTCGAGATGCAGCGGAGCAGTACACACAGGAGATGTGAGTGAGACGTCTTCATGTCTTCTATTGTCACAAATGATTATGATGACTCATCTCTTTTTTTTTTTTTTGTCTCTCGCAGCTTCAACGAGTTAATCCTCCGGTTCGAGGCTCCGGACTCCAGAAACCGATGGGACAGTCCTCTCTTCACCGTCCTGGAGGACGACGCGCTGCCGTTGGACGCCATCTCCGACGCGCTCTTCAAAAGAAAGGCGCCGCCGCCGAACCAGTCCACGCTGAGTGTAAAGGACATGTTCACGCACCTGCTTTTAAAAAGGTTATGTTTCCTGTTTGACTGCCGGATCACATGACCTCCCTCTGTTCCCCCCCCCAGCAACCTCTGTCATCTGCTAACTTCCTGTACGAGTTGGACAAGATGACGCAAGACGTCTTAATGGTATGTTTTTATCATTTGGTTCTCTCATTGGCTGTCTTGCCTATGCCCAACTCCTCCTACTTCCTGGTTCATTCAAAAATGGCCGACGAGGCGGCGCACAGGTAGAGCTGGGTGCTGTTGCAGCATCCACAGAAGGGCGGCCCAGGTGTCACTCGAGAGGCCACGCCCCTTAATTATGCATGACTTCAAACCCTGATAGAATGAAAATGTGTTAGATTTTGCTCATTTTTGTCACTTCTAAAAATATTTTCGAAAACAATATAAACAGAATGTTTCATGAATGAAGTCTCAACATTTCAACCTTATTGTGAATATGCAAATTTGAAAAATTTAAAAGTCTTAAAAGCAGTGTTTCACTTTATATATAGATAGAAGATAAACAAAGTGTGACTCTCGTGACGGAGTCTTGTTGAATGTTTCTGACAGCTCTGTGTCTATGAACACACACTGACTGCACACACCCACCTGTAATGCAGCTGTTATTATTATTATTATCATTATCATTAAACATCATTATCAGCAACAGCAAACATCTCCTTGATTGCAGATTGTCCCCCATTGATCCATCACACGTGTCATGACATGAAGTCATGAATTCGATAGCCTCCTCCCCCTGCACACGCTGACACCTGTCAGCCTGTCAGTGTTTATCCATGGAACGACTGTGAAGTCGCGTGTCGGCCTGATTTCCCATTGAGTCCAGCAGCGAGAGCATTGATCCAGATGTCAGTATGGGCAGACATGGCGCCAGTGTCCCTGTTGAGTGTCCTTCGATGCCGTCACTCCCTTCAAGTTGTATTTCTCATGTGTTTGATTCATTATTTTTTATTTTTTATTTTAAATATTTTTCAGGCTATTTTCAACGCGCAGAAGACGAGTGTCCCCGGGGATCTCATCTCCGTTCCAGGAGCCACCGAGAAAATATCCTTTTCTTAAATCACCTCACTTGATTTCACCTTCTGGAAAAAGCGTTTAAAAAAAAAAAAAAATGTTTATCCACGTGTGTGTGTGATGTCAAATGTCAGGGTTGCATCTCATTTCTGATCAAAAAGTAGTTAATTCCTTCACCAGCAGGGGGCAAAGTGCTCCATATCAAACGAGGGTGGGTCAATGTCCATCAGAGGGCTGCAGAGGAAAGCTCCTGCAGCTGATTAAAGGCTCCCGCCTGTAATGGCACGATGTCGGATATTTTCAGCAAATTGAATATGCGGTGGAGGGGAAGCCAGTGAGTTTTTGTCAGCAAACACTTTGATTTCGTCCTGTGGAAGGCGCTGAACTATGTATTTAGCATTTAATGACGCACTCGCAGCTCTTTGTTGTGGAGGTAATAAGCTCCTCCCTAAAAAATAGAGAGAGAGAGAGATACTTCAGGCCGTGAGGCCTCTGTGTCTTCACCTGCACAACTCAAACTTCCTTAACCTCGTGTCCAACATCGAACTCACCAGGGACGTCAACATGGCCGAGCTGCGGAAACTGCGGCGCCAGTTCATCAGCTACACCAAGATGCACCCGACGGAGAAGACGGAACAGATCTCCAACATGTTTGTGCAATATTTAAATAAGAGCCTTCATTGAAGTTTTGTATCATATTTTAATGAATTAAATATGTGTAATATATGGAACTGTTCATGGCCTATTTGTGTGGTATTGATCAGCTCGGTTCACCTGCACAGATTTATCGTCTGTAGTACCCAAAGCAGCACATTGTTCATGAAAATAAAATGATTATAGATAGAATAATGGGTCAAATTAATTATATTTTATAGATAAATACTACTTTAAACACACGGTGGTGCAGTTATAAGGGCAACATTATTAAATTAAAGAGGTAATAGTAATGA
>JAFBJT010014068.1:0-22500 GCA_016785325.1 Chascanopsetta lugubris | reverse complement strand
TTCTTCTTGTTTTCCTCTCTCCCTCTGCTGGCAGCTGGAGAGTGGAGACCTTCACAAGCAGATTAACTCAGAGGGTTCCAGCAGCAAGTGTAAGGGACAATATACCGATAAGCTCCAGACTCATGTTATCAACCAGGGCAGAGACAATCGCCAGGAGAGGACAAAGTATAACGGTGAAACACAGGTCAGATTTTACGACTATTCTCAGAACGAGGCAGGATCGACTCTTACATTCCATCGCGAGGGCAAAAGGTTATATTTTACATTTTTCTATAATATATTACGTTATTCTGATGAGTGTATATATTTACATTTAGAATAAGTTCTTTATATATGAATCAGAAGCAGATCCTCTCATGTAGTATAGTTGATTCGTATATTTGAGAACAGAATTAAATGTCTTTGTCGCCATTGTACAAGTACAAAATATTTTTAAAAATACAGTCCTCAGGTGGAGAAACCATAAAAAAATAAACAATAAATAAGTAAAAAGTAAAAAAGATAGAATTCCCATCCTGCTATTCTCCTCCCAAACAGCAGGGGGGTGTATAGAGCAGCAATCCAAGGGCACAAATGGAAAGGGGTTATGTTAGGTCATTCTCCATCACGCACAGCTATTACTGAGCTATAGAGGCACTCAGTCTTCACAGCTTCACCACCAGGTGTCACTATGTCTGACACAAAATGTAGAAAAATACACAGAATAAAAACCAAACAAATCCAAAGTGACTATGAATTCACTTTTTGTTTATTATGAAATGGGCAGACACAATTTTACAGTTTGTTTTATTCGTCCAGATAAAACTGGAATAGTCTCAGACTCATTATGCTTTAAAGGCACAAAGTGGCATTTCATGACACCTAGTGGTGAAACTGCATTAAAAAAATGAACGGCAACTTTCAGTAATCAACGAGTGCAGAGTCCTTTCTTTGAATCCTTAATGAATCTTTAAGTGCAGATCAGATCACAAAATGATTTATTCATATCATTTCACAGGAGCCACAATTCCTCTTCGTCAGTTACTTCTTCTCACTGGCTGCCTTCCTCGAAACCGTTTTGTTGGTGTTGGCGAATTTATGTCGATCGTTTCTGTGGTCGAAGAAGATTTTGGATATCAATCCTTCCACTGGATTCAGAGCCTCTGATTACGTTTACCTTGTTATTGAAGCACACAAGCGTACCTGCTCATCTTGACTTTGTTCCTGCAGCCCAGTCCTCCCTCCCAGTGCTTGGTCCGAGTGCTTCTCGTCATCATGCCCCCACAGGTGATGCAGGGCTTGCCGTTGGTGTACGGCTGCAACGAGCACAACATGCCGGGGGTTAGAGCCCGCGACCCGACAACCGCGGGCAGCTCACCGATCGAGAGAAATCGTTGGG
Organism: Chascanopsetta lugubris; assembly: GCA_016785325.1. Classification (NCBI taxonomy): domain Eukaryota; kingdom Metazoa; phylum Chordata; class Actinopteri; order Pleuronectiformes; family Bothidae; genus Chascanopsetta; species Chascanopsetta lugubris. The sequence goes on along the minus strand of JAFBJT010014068.1, from coordinate 21,122 downwards.
ACTTTTCCGACGAGGATGGAGGCGGAGGAGCTCCGGCGTGAAAACAGGAGCCGGAGCGCCGGAGCGTAAGAGGAGTCAACATCCAGGTCGGAACAAACCTGTTCTTTGGCGCAGTGGCCGCAGATCATCCTGGTGGCCAGCTCCATGGGGTGGTCCTGGTCGTCGTCGTGACACGCGTCGCAGGGATACGCTCGGCCGCAGCAGGGGAACCTGAGCACACGGAAACGAAACTTTTACGCCAACTTCTCCGACGTCCAAACACGTGGGAGTGAGGTAATGACACTTCCGATGATGTTACCTGAGCCAGCGATGGCTCTGTTTGTAGTGTTTACATGTTCCTTTGTCAGGCAGTGGCTTCCCTTTCTGCACCGCCGGGTCTCTGACGGTCTTGTATCTGATGACATTGGAATCTACACAAGGGAAAATAACAGTGATGAGTTCATGACGACTTTCTGGCCTCGGGTGACTTTTACTTCTTTACGTAACAACGTGAGGTAACGGTGAACCAAGAGTGACACGGCTGCCGTAAAACTTTGCCGATAACAAACGTAGATTAACGCTTGACCTGATTTGTCGTGGCGGGGCTGAATGTACTGGAATCGAACGCTCTCCGCCAGAACGGTGAGTTTGTTGTGGCAGTGTTCGCAGTTGAACTCCTTGGTTTGTCCGTAGGTGAGATTCTGGTGAGAAACACAAACCAATAAATAAAATGAATTCGGAGACAGTCAGTTGCCCTGGCGACCCAGATTTGGCCTGAGTCAGCGCGCAGCAGATGCTACCTGGTGCTTAGCGATGGCTAATATAATACACACTGTCACTCTTTGCTGGAGCTAACTGAGTCACTTTTTGCTGACTCAGTATTTAAGCAATAAGGCACTACTGCTGTAGTATTAGCGTCAGCTGGCAAAAGACGACATCATCTTCCCATGACGGTCTGACATGAGTCCTTTTATGTATTTTAATAGTGAAACTCATTTATTCTCATTCTATTGAGGTTTTAAATTGTGCATAATCAAGGGGCGTGGCCTCTCGAGTGACACCTGGGCCGACTACACGCGTCCTGTGGATGCTGCGACAGCACCGTTGGGCCCACCCCAGCTCCACCTGTGCCCCGCCTCTTTGCCCGTTTTTGGGGGCGAACCAGGAAGTGGGAGGAGTCGGGCCTCTGTATATCCTCACAGTGTGCTTCAACGCGTCTTGTTACCTGGGCGAGACAATCCTGGGAGCAGTCCAGACAGCCCACGATGAACTCGCAGTCCTGGAGCACCAGGTCAGTGGGCGTGACATTACGGAGGTCCAGGTACCCCAGGACGTCGCAGTAATGGTGCATCATGCAGGGCCTGAAGGCAGCGCTGATGCTCGTGCTGCATTTTTCACACTGAGCCAAACACGGCGTCCTGCCGTTGAGCGTGAGGTCGGCGGTTACTTTACACCTGCGGAGCGGGGAGGGGCGTACAGCAACACATCAGCGTCCAATCCGGTCAACACATACTTTGTGTTGTTGTTCTTTCTCTTTACCTGCTACACTGAAGGCAAACGGTGATCTTCTGGGCAGCCACGGTGGCCGTGTTCTCTCCCAGCCTCAGCCCCAGCACCTTCACCTCTGTGCCTCTGCGGGGATCACTGATCTTAATGTTCTCCACCAGGCGACTCATCCCCTCCTCCTCCTCCTCCTCCTCCTCCCCCTCCTCCCGTCTCTCTTCATCACAGCCTGAGTGCAGTGTCTTTCCTCCATCCGCTGCCGCCTCATCTCCTGTCTTTTTAAGATTTCCATTACTCACAGCCTCTTCATCCATAGCAGGAGAGACGGGACCTGAGGCGGTTTCGTCCTCTGGTTTTTCACATATTGTCGCTCGGAGCTCCTGGAATGGGATGAACTGCAGTCCGGCCTTTTCGACATCGATGTCTTTTTTTAACTGTAGAGAAGGAAACAAATGTTATAGTTCGTTTTAAATGCATATAGTGAAATGGTTAGGGTCAGTGATCATCTCACTTGTCTGGCTCCTTCAGTGAACAGTCGCTCCAAACTGCGATCCAGCCAGCGGAGATAAGGGCTGAAGAGCAGCTCTAATTTCCCCATGAGTTGATTGGTTGCATGTTTAGCCTGAAGCCACTCCAGAGATACTTGTTGTACATGTCTGTACAGAAACAGAAACAAGAAAACATTACTGCATGTATTGTCAACACATGTTCTCAACGATAGTACAGAGATCCATTTATCAACAGTGGATGATGCGAGAACTTAAACATCCATTGTTGTTTACAGAGTCATTTTCAGAATGAAGCAACATAATTATCTTTAATTTATTTACACTAGTGACATTTTAGGTCATTTTTCAATCTAAAGGTATAAAAGTGCGGAACATCTTGTGTAAATGGAGTTTACCTTGCCATTACTGATGGCAGATCCTGATCCAAGGGTATGTCCAAAGTGAAAATCTGGGGAAATCATATCAAAATCATTAGAAATTGTTTTTAAATATCTATTAGATAAAGATGTGTAGGAGGCTCTTTACCTCCAGCGGGTAACTGTCTGGGAAGCTGACCATGATGTCAACTTCTTTCAAATCAAACGGCTGTGAGTCATGACAAAGCAGAGAGTTAGAATATGAATAGATGGTACTGAAAATAATCTGGTTCAAATAGAGTTAAAGTGGTGAACAAGAATTGGGTCTTAAAATAGCCACAAAGGAGAACACCCAATATAATTCCCTGATCATTTGTGTCAGATCTGCCCAAATGTTTAATCGCAGCTTTACCCAGTTCCCCAAGTAACCTGGACTTAATTTGATCACAGCTTGCTCCTAATCTTTCCTCTGCTAATTCAGCAGCTGCAGCCACAGTTCCACTTTTTATTTTGTAAGTGGCTTTTTAAGTGGGAGTTTGAATTAAGCTCATGGTGAAATAGCCGGAGATGAGAGAGAGAGAGAGCAAGCGAGTGAGAGAGAGAGAGAGAGAGAGAGAGAGGAGACAGTGGTACCCAGTCCGGATCGGTGGCCTCCACAGTTGCCCGGTAGTACGTCACTTTGCCATCACTTCTCTCCTGGATGATCATCTGATCTTTGGGGAAACGCTTCTTCAGCTGCCTGATCTCCGTGGCTCGTAGCTGCTTGGCGACTTCTTCTGTGAGGTCGCACAGCTTGACGTCCTGCGTGAGGCCGGGGCGGGGCACAGGCACCACATTCAGGGCGGGTCTCGTCTGAATGCTAGGAGCGGGCTGGTCATCCACTGAGGGGAGCTGCGGTGGATGCCAGAAGCGACATCTGTCCTCCATGGTGCAGTGGCCGGACAGGAAGTAGCGGCAGGGGCGGCGCGGGGCTGCTGGGGCAGCGTTCCTACTATTTTTTGCATGAGGGGGCCTGTGGCCGACATTTCCACCCGGGTCCGGGTGGGCATTTTTCACGTGTGTCCTCTGATCACGAGCAATGGCGTCGTCTCTTACGTGTAGAAATCTGCATTTCTTCCCAAAGCTGCAGTACCGGCCTGAAGAGAAGAAGCGGCACAGGGGCTGTGGAGGAGGAGGAGGAGGAGGAGGCGGCTCTGGCTCCGCTGCGGTTCCTCCCTCATCGTGCTCCATGATTAGAAACACCTCAATGAAGGACACAGGGACACGGTGAGATGTCATTCAAAGTCCATCCTATTTGCTCCGTCAATTCACAAGTCACTCAATCATACACACTGTACCTTTCATTTAAAAGTACAATCTCCTATGTATTGCAATACAGTGTTAGCAAAGTCTGACTGCAGTTCAACAGAAACATCTATTTAACAACCTATTTTTAATTATTAGCAGGAAAACTCGCGCACAAAATAACTCGTATACAATACAACATGTAGATAGAGTGAATGCTACATGTAAAATAGACCAAAAGGGAAGGTACACGAGTGTGTTGACATGTAGCCTGTTTGTTTGAGACAACATTAGCATTAGCTGTTTGGTAAGCTAGCTCAACTTCACATAAAATTATCGGTCGGAACTATCTTCCCACGGTCGTCGAATTAAAATTCAATAGTGCTAATAAAAAATACGTTACCTGTATTACACTGGAGGCTCCGTGTAAGAGTTTATTCTGTGAGAGAATAAGAACGTAAACATATAAATAGTCACGAGGAAGCCTTATAAGTGTGTTTCTACTGTGGACTGCTGTCAGGTGGCTGCGTAAGGGCTCTACGTAAATTACGTAGCTCTCGCGGACGACGTAACAGTGGTGGCGTACTGCATTTGCCACCCCGAGGTAAATAAACCCGCCTCTTCTTATCTGTGATTGGTTGACTTTGATGCTCTTCATTTATTCTGACCAATCACAACGCTCCTTTTAAAAATATTAGCCAATCAAAAGTAGGGTTGAGGAGGGCCTTAGATCCCAGTGTATAAACTCAGGAGACACAAACAAGCCTCCTAATCTATTGCCGCCCCCTACTGGCTGGAGGTTTACACTACATGTTTAAACCTCACTCAAAGTCAATTCTTCCTGGCATTGCCTACAAATAAAATCATCATAAATCATATCAGATACGAATGACAATGGCATTATGGAAATTAAATATAATATAAATATGATCATCAAAATGCAAAACACAAATACAATTGTACAAATTGAAACTAAATATAAGAGACAGTTCACCCTAACTCAGTGACTTCACTGTTGGTCTCAGTTTCAGTATTATAATCACACAAAGCTTTATTAGCAGGTCTGTCCAGATTTAACAGAGTAACTGTGTGGATTTGTTTATTATGGATGAGGTTAAAAGTCCCTTCCTTACATTTGATGAACAAGTGTATCTTGTGGAGGTCGTACGGAGAGGGTTGCCATCTGCAAATTCACCACTAGTTGGCACTTAACAAACATACTGGTCCTTTAATGAGGTCACTTCAACTTGAACTCATCCCCACGTGTTGAGGGGGGAATGAATAATTTGTGTGTGGGCCGTCACTTAACACCACACGGTGAGAAAAGCACCGGGCAGGTGCAGTATACTCATGGTTTAAAGTCCGGGGCCATAGTCACAGAATTTGGCAGGAACGTCAACATTCCTCCAGGGCGCCGATCCTGTGATTCTGACTTCAGGATGGACCTGATGGGCGTCAGCGCAGATCTCTGGATTAGCTACTCAGGAAACGAGCCTCTGCTGCAGCCTCTGTGGGACAGTCTGCGGCTCAACTACAGAGACTATCTGAGATCCCCCCTCTTCCCCGTCATCCTCACCGTGTCCTCCTACTTCGTCCTGTGCCTCCCTTTCCTCCTGTGTGACATCATGGGCGACAGGTGGGCCTGGGTCCAGCAGTTCAAGATCCAGCCCAGCAAACGTCCCACGGCCGCCACGCTGCTCCACTGTGCCGGCGTCACTCTGTACAACCACATCTTCCTCGTGCTCCCGGCCTCTGTGGCCCAGTGGGCATGGAGGCCGCCTGTGGACCTCCCGGAGCGGGCGCCGTCCGTGACGGAGCTGGTGGCCGGCGTGATCTGCAACCTCCTGCTCTTCGACTTCCAGTACTTCATCTGGCACCTGCTCCACCACAAGATCCGCTGGCTGTACGTGACCTTCCACGCCATCCACCACAACTACACATCGCCCTTCGCCCTCGCCACCCAGTGTCTCGGCGGCTGGGAGCTGGTCACCGTCGGCTTCTGGACCACCCTGAACCCGGTCATCCTGCAGTGCCACTTTCTCACCACGTGGGTCTTCATGGTGGTGCACGTCTACGTTTCCATAGAGGATCACTGCGGTTATGACTTCCCCTGGTCCACGTCGCGGCTGGTGCCATTCGGCATCTACGGGGGCCCCAGCAAGCACGACGTGCACCACCAGAAACCCAACACCAACTTTGCGCCTCATTTCTGCCACTGGGACCGAATATTTGGCACTTATGCTGATGTCGGCATCTCAGCATCCACGACATAAAGAGTGTGTTAGAACTAAGTCTTATTCTTTTCATTCATAAAAGCAGCATTGGAACACTAATTGTATATTCCTGTGTATTAAACGTTGTTGCATGACTAATCCATTTTTAGAGTGACGTTATATTCACATCAGAAGTGGATCCTCTCGTGGGGGCGGCCATTTTGCATCACCATGTTCAAGTTGAGTGCATAATTGAAATAAAAACAAACTGCATGGGTCATCCACTGTGTCTGGTTTCTTCACACTGACGATGACACTTAGCATCAGACTTCATCACATTTCCTCCCCGTGTGAATAATTCATCCTTCCCTCCTCACTCTTTCCACTCTCATATTCCATGTTTTTGTTTACTTCTTTAGTCTGATTTTATTAGCTATTAAGCAATTGATATTTACATTTTATTGTTTGGATGACGTAAAGACACGCCAGATGAATGAATGCATCTAAAATCTTTGTCTTGGGTCGTACCACTAGCACAGTATATAGGTCATGAGACCTCATCAGTAATGCTAGACTGCTAATGATGCGTTCATATGTTTAATAAATGAGGCACAGGAGGATAAAAGTCAGATTCTGTGTCTCAGCAGGAGAGGCCAGCAAAACTCTCCAGTTTCCATGTTGACCCAGAAAAAATATACATATAAATTGTGCAAAAAAATAAATAAATAAATGTGGGACTATTTCTTCTTTTCTAGAAAATATTTAAAGCTCTACTTTAAAAAAGAAAATATAGGTCAAAAAAAAGAGTGGAGATATACATTTACAAAAAAATACAATTAACAATTACATTCCACACATTTACAAGATATGTTTTAATCAATTACAGATTTACAGAATTACTGTAATATTTCACTTCAAACAATATAAAATTATAATATTGACGATATTACCATTATCGCAGAATCAAGTTTTTCCTGTTATTGTTTTGTTGTTGTAGTACTGGTTTGTGGCGGTAGTGGCGCTGTTGAGTCGCCTCCAGTTTAACCAAAGAGTTGAGTGTGTTCAGGTATGTGTGTGTGTATCTCTGACCCGGGACATGACTGAGTAACAGCTGCTCCACCGTTGTATTCACCGGTACTTTAACCTTCACATCCCCGATGTCGACGATGGGTCAGTGCGGCATCACCTCCTCCAAGACGGTGCTGGTGTTCCTCAACCTGATCTTCTGGGTGAGTCAGCGGCTTTTTCTCCCTATTCTACGTGCGTCACAGTCAGCGCCGCAGCTGTCTGCTAGCTTCATGCTAGGCTAAGCTAGGCTAACTTAGCTAGGTGCCCAGTCAGCTGCAAGACAACAGGGACTCTATGCTATGTTATGCTATGCTATGCTAGTTGGGGCAGATAAAACCAATTTAAGCGAAAGAGTGATAAACGGTTAATCGTTCAAAGATGACGTGTCGCCTCATTATTATCTAGATTAAGTTACTGTTGTGTCGGACCAGCTGAAAGTGACCGGTTCTAATCAGCATGTTTTTAAAGGAGCTGGTAGAAGTCAATATAAATCTGCTGAAATGCCATGGAACAGATGCGCTCATTGCTATTTTAATGTTTTGTATTGTTTAGTAATGTTTATTTTAACGGATTGAGATGAAGAAAACCAAAGAGTGGTTGTCATAAATACCTAGAAGTACGTCAGAGCAGGAACATACTGCAGCAACCATTATTAACAAGGCCAATTAAAGGTTCAGTGTATAAGGTGAGCGCCATCTTGTGGTGAAGTTTGCACGTTCCAACTTAAAGTAAAACATTTACAAAAATAAACATAAAATACTCACTACTTTGGTCACCAGGAAATTTAATTCCTTCACTGAAATATTAGATACGCCATTATTAATAAGTAGTTCCAATGGGAATGTACTGTATCACATTTCAACACACATAATACTTAGCAGCGGAATGTTGTGTCGTGCATTTTGCCTTTTGAGTTGTCCCCACCTGATCTGCCTGTATCATTAAAGCTGGAATGACAAGTCGTATCTCTGGCGCCCCCCGCAGGCCGCCGCCGGCATCCTATGCTATGTCGGCGCCTACGTCTTCATCACCTATGACGACTACGATCACTTCTTCGAGGATGTGTACACGTTCATCCCAGCTGTGGTCATCATCGCTGCCGGAGCCCTGCTCTTCATCATCGGCCTCATTGGATGTTGCGCCACCGTGAGGGAGAGCTACTGTGGACTCACAACAGTCAGTCAACCACTGGTTTACCTCATGTTCACTTGACAGGGAGAAGGGATTTCCACACTAAGTTAAGGTCTTGTGGAGGTCACTGACCTCAGATGAACTTTGAATGAGTTAGAAATGGGTATTTGAAAGATTTTAAACTCCGCCTGCCTCGAGAACTGTTAACTGAGTTTAAGTAATAGAACTAGGTAAGAATAAGCCCATGTTATGTTCTGTAGAGCTCATTAAAGGTCCAGCGTGTGAAATTGCATTTTGTAGTCTCATACCCCTGACCTCAAAAATAACTCTGAAGCATGTCGATGAAGTCATCTTAGCCTTCCGCTGTCATTAAAAATACAAAGGTGTGGAGGTGCAACATGGCCGCCTCTGCGGAGAGGATGTGCCTCAATATGAATTAAAATGGCTCTTTCTCGTGTAATTAAAATAACATTCATTCAGTATGATTATTCCATATGACGTTTCCCCCTGTAGAAGTGGAAATAATTTAGCTAGAATTTTACAGACTGGCTCTTTTAATCTTAAAAAATGGTAAAAATGTGATTCTGAATTTCTGTCCACAGTTTGTGATCATTCTCATGCTGGTTTTCCTGACGGAAGTGGCCGTGGTGGTGCTGGGATACATTTACAGAGCAAAGGTGAGGGTTCAGGTCATTCAGGGCCTTGATTTGTCCTCATCACACAGCTCATCGTGGTGACAGCGCACACCAGGACGTTTCATCTGCGTGTCTCATGTTCAACGTTCACAAGTATGTGGCCTCACCCTTCTAATCCATCCACAGGTTGAAAGTGAAGTCAACACTTCCATCAAGAAAGTCTATGACGAATACAACGGCACCAACAGCAATGCCCAAAGCCGAGCCATCGACTATGTCCAGAGACAGGTGGGCGCAGAATCCCTCCTGCGTGATCAGGATCCCATGTGGTTGTCGGTCCAGATTGACTGCGTTTTCAATTGTTCACATTCCAACAGCTCCAGTGCTGCGGGATCCGTAACTACTCCGACTGGCAGAACACACACTGGTATGAAGAATCCAAAAACAACAGTGTGCCCGTCAGCTGCTGCAACGCCAACGTCGTAGGCTGCACGGGCTCGCTAACCCATCCTGAAGATCTCTACCAGGAGGTGAGATTCATTTTCACAGGAGTTTTCTTACGATAGAAACGTCTTCCCTTTGCTAAGTGACGTAAAATATTTTGAAAAATATATATATTCTGTGTTTGTTTGTGTGTAGGGCTGTGAGGCTCTGGTGGTGAAGAAGCTGAAGGAGATCATGATGTATATCATCTGGGCCGCTTTTACATTTGCTTCCATCCAGGTATTTTACTTTCATTTAATTCATTGAGTGTTGGTACAACAATTCCAGTTTAAGATAATAAATTCTTTCTCTCTCTCTCTCTCTCTCTCTCCCTCTCTCCCTCTCTCGCTCTACCTCCCTTCCTCCCTCCTAGATACTGGGGATGGTGTGTGCAGGTGTGGTGTTGTGCCGCAGGAGCAAAGATCCAGCCTACGAGCTCCTCATCACCGGGGGCACCTGCGCATGACGGGCGAGCGCGTACTGTACCATAGCACACGTGTCGGGTGAGAGCATGAAAAGAATCTACTTCCACACTAATCTTCACACAGTAACCGCACCAAAGTTACGACGGCATCGTAAAGCGTTTTTCCCACACAAAAAAAGAGAAGAAAACAATCATGTAACCAAAGTAAACGGCTCGATGGGAATAAGACAATGGCATTAAGGTTTTGGGCATATTTTTACTAAACTCTGTTAGTTGTGTACGTAAGGAGTCCAAAAAGAACAGGGTCACTTCTTTATGAGATTGTTTGCACTATGTGTATGGCTTTGGAATATTTTGTATTTAAACGTGTGCATTTGAAATGGGGAAAAAAGGGTGTGTACTTTCAACCCTCTGATTCTACTACTCTTCTTTCTCTGCTGCTGTCACTTTTCACTGCTGGTGACGAATCACCTGCTTTTGTTCTGTCACTCCAGAAAGTCACTGATCAGGCATTAAACACACCTGGCCTTGGGTTTCTTTTATTCAGGTTTGCAACCTTGTAATCTCCGTTTTAATATTTAAAGTTGGCACAGTGGTGGTAAGGTAATTTGTCCTATTATTTAGTTTTGTGTTGTTTGTCTCAGCAGTGGACTGGAGGTAGTTTTTAGAATCTGATTTGCTGATTATATTGGCCCCAGGAATGTAAATAAAATGTACGGTGAAAGTTTGAAATGAAATGTGTCGTGTGATGTAATCATTTCACATTCCACGCACCGATTCCACGCCGGCTGTGTGAGCGCCGTGGAGCGGCGAGCACTTGGAAGGTTGTCGGTGTCGGCTGGGAAGGAGCAGCCATCTTTGACTGGTTTGTTTACAAACGCTAACGAACAACTCCCGTATACCACACCTTAAAGGTTCAATATTAGTGATTAAACACTATTTATCTCACGCACACGTCAATGGTATGTGGAATAGAAACAGTAAGTACACATAGAAATGACTCACAATACAAACACAATTTATTTCACTTTGAATGAATGTGCAACAGATCAGTGTGGACCAGCTCTTACACACTGATCCTGTACCGTTTCACTGTGATGTGAAAAGTGCTTGATGTAGCAATAAATAATTCTCACTTATATACAAAATACACTTTTCTTTTTTTTTTTTCAAACGATTCCATAGTTTGAATTTGTCTCTGTCAGCTGATCTATAACACAACCACATGTGTCGATGTTGACTGAAATCATTCCTTGGCGAGGTACGAGCCAGGAACCAATCCCGTGAGGCCGTTTCGTGTCACCATCCACCAGCCGTCCTGACCCTGCTCCGTGACGAAGACCACGTCCCCGACCGAGACGGAGAGCTCGTCCCCCCCCTGAAACACGTAAACGAGGAGGAGGAAGAGGACACATTATTGGTAGAACGGACGTCTCGACACCTGGACGTGGGAGGGAGGAAACTGACCTGTGCTACGTATTCGTACACCACCTTGTATTCATCCGTGCTGAGGAGAGACACTTCCTGGACAGGGATGGAGGCGTAGACTCCGTCTGAGGTTCCCGCTGAGGAGAGATGGACATTAGGGGTAAGTGGGAATTGATTTGATTTGATTTATTTGTCCTGTGTTTTTGCGCCTCATTCAGATACTGAACTGACAAAAGGACTTTTAAACTGTTCAGCGTATCGGAGTGAGTGACCTCTAGTGGTGAGTTCGTAGTGTGTCAGGGAACTGGACCGTAAGATAAACGTTCCAATGTATTTATGAATGTCTCCTGACATCCTCGGGTTGTTTTGCAATATACAACTTCACCACTACATGTCACCAAATCCTAGTAAGTGTATTTTGAAGTATAGGAATATGCCAAAAGTTTTAGAGTGACTTTCCCCTGACTTGCTGGTGGAGAGGTGGAGACTGAGCTTAGGAACTGCATTTGATTGCAGATTCCTTTAATCTAACGTTTTAATACACTATTAAATACACTGTATTTGAACGACATTTTCAGGACTATGTTCCATTACATTGACCTCCTGTATTCAGTTTGGTTCGTACAGAGAACTATCTCATGGTATTTTACGTGGTAAGACTGAGACATCAGAGTATTTTGGACGGTGGAGACAAAAACAGACCATGTCTCGACCTGTTGTGCCAAGTTAAGAGATGGGGGGGAGGAGAGGTTTCACTTTTAGGTCAGTGACTGTTTCCTGTTGGCACAGTAAGCGCATTTCACTTCATACCAGCGTTCAGCCCTCACATTTGTCATATCCATAATGTATATATCACTCCACTTTTGACATCATTACTATTCAAATTTTTGTCTGCTCCTCCCTGTGGTCAGTGTCGGGGCAGGGGGGAAGGGGGGGGGGGGGGGGGGGGGGGGGGGGGGGGGGGGGGGTCAGTAAACACCCCGCTCTTGCTTCACACCCCTTGTGTGTCGCAAGGACGAAGCAGCTTTCACACTTTCAACTGTCATCAGTTGTGGAAACCCGGGTTGTGTGGTTCTTTACCGGCAGACTGTGCAACCGGCTCGTTCAGGCTCAGTTTGGAGCCGGTGGAACAGGTTCCCTGCAGGAGACTGGAAAACCTGACAAACAAACAAATATGACAACTGAGGACACATTGATTAGTTATGGAATTAATTGATAAACGGCAGGAATCAGCCCCTTGAGGGTGTCCACTGTGAATCATAGATCAGTTTTTGTTTACTTACTTATTTATTTATTTATTAAATGAAATTGAATTCAATTAAAAATGTATCTCTTTCAGTTAAATCACCTGTTACACATAACACAGTTCAAACGCAAACAAAAGACAATTTAACATGAAATAATAATAATCACCTTTTGATGACCCCCGTTATCCCAGCACTTCCGTTTCTGTCTGTCACAGCATCCCCCTCATAGTAATTCTGGTATTCAAGAGGAGCTGTAAAAAAATAAAAAATAAAATAAAAATACAAATCCCCTGATACCAGTCTCTGCTGAGATAAGATAGAGAGATAATATTCAAATGTTTGCCCGTGCATTCAAATGTCGTGGATGAGGACGGCAGCAGGCAGGTGTGTGTGTGTGTGTGTGTGTGTGTGTGTGTGTGTGTGCCTCACCTGGAGGAGTGCAGCCGGTGCCACTCATCTCCACAAAGCAGTTGTTATCTATGGTGATGTCACACTGCTCCAGCACTTTCCTCACTTCCTCATAACACTGCAGGAGCAGAGGATACAGGATTTGAATATTTTGTTACCATGGAAATTTTTTAATTTTTTTAATTCAATTTGAACGGTGCAGTGTGTAAGATTTGGTGGCCTCGACAGGTGAATTGCATTTTGTGTCCGCCACCTCACTTTTACCCCTCTGAGCATATAGAAGAACCTACGGTGGCCCTCATTTGTCATTAAAACCCAAAATATGCTTAATTTGTCCACTCTGGGCTACTGTAAAAAAACAAAAAAAACATGGCAGCTCCAATAGAAAGGACCTGCTCCTCATGTAAATACACATCAATGGGCTTATTGGGGGTAATGGGAAAAAACTTACGTGTAGGTAATTTTGAAAATGTCAGTATGTCGTTGTTCTGCATGATTTTTTTCCATCAATCGAAGTGACAAAAAAGAAACCATGACATTTTACACACTGCACCTTTAAAGGAATGATGAGGCGAGACTCACCTCGTCGTCCTTCACGCTCTGCATGGAGAAATGGTTGCAGTGCACCCACAGGGCGTTCCTCAGAATGCTGACCCGGTCTTCCTCCTGCTGCTGGAACAGCTGTGCAGCAGCAGCAGCAGCAGCAGCAGCATGATAATTAATGAGGTGATTTCACAGAAGAAACAACCTGTAGTTGGCGTTATCACACTTTCAACGGAACATCACAGTTACACCACAGCATCTGTGTGTAGATGAGTCATGACTCATGACTCACGTCCTGATCACAGGAAGTGTTGCGCATCCTCAGGTTTTACCACTCTTGGTCAAAGTGGGTGAAAAAGGCGGACATGAATATTCAACACTCTACCTCACACGTGTTGATGTGTGTCGACTCCCACTCCTGACGAATCTTGTCCAGCTGATCGATGTTCGACATGTATTGTTTATCTGAAGAGCAAATTCATAAATCACAATTTTGTTTTTTTTTACATTTTTTATATTAAAGGTGCAGTACGTCACTTTTAGGTGAGAGGTGATTTGGCTGCAGCGTGGAACCTCACCTCTAGATGTCACTAATCCCACCTTTAACATTCAGTGCTACTGTCAACGGCTGTGAACAGGTTTATAGGCCACATCTAACTCCTATTTCTATTGGCGATTAAATAAAATGAATGTACAATCATTCAAACTAATCCTCTAGAAATGGTAAATGAAAAGACATAAATGATTCCATAAACATTAGATGTGTTGTTTTGCTCTTACCAGCCTCCTCCGCTGCTTCTCTGCACTGTTTCGATTTGTTGTTCATCTGAAAAAGGAGAATAACATGTAGTTTTCGCAGTATTTCACGTCACTGTTTGATTGTTTATTTACTTTTCTTTCCGTGTAAAAGCTCAAAATGTAAGTACTTTGAACAAAAGCGAGGAAAAGAGAACGTTGATATTTACAAATACTTGTTTTCCTTTACCGCCAAAACTCAGTGAAAAGACCAATTCATATATTTAGGTGATTGAAAATGACTCATGATCGACTATATTTATGTCCCATCTGTTCAGACATAATATTGGAATGATGATCACTTGAATGTTGCGCACTGCACCTTTAATCAAGCCAACCTTTCACCACGGTTCAGATGTACCTTCTCTATCTGTTTGGGCGTGGCCGTGGCTGCGCTGCCCATCTTCTTGGCCGTCTGCTCGGCGTCGTCCGCCTCCCGGCAGCGCTGCTCGTACACTTTCTTAGACTGAGGGAGCGGAAACACAAAATGAAATGAAACTCAACGCGAATCCAATGTGTTCATTGCCCTCTTTTTGGGGGGTTTTTTTGGGCGGTGGGGCGGTGGGGGGGTGGGGGGGTTTTTGGGGGGGGGGGGGGGGGGGGGGGGGGGGGGGGGGCAGGAAAGCACAGTGCAGCAAGCAAGAGCTCACTTCCTCCTTCTGAGTCGAGAAATCTGACATCAGGGTCCTTCATGTGTTTATATTCACTCTTCATATCTTGCAAAATCTTCTTCCTCTTACAAGCTGGCTGCTGCTGCTGCTGCTGCTGCTGCTGCTGCTGCTGCTGCTGCTGCTGCAGGTCAGGGACCGTCTGCATGTTCATGTACTTTCCTTCACTTCATGCGATAAAAAGCTTTAGTGGTATCTGATGGTGAAGTTTCAGGTGAACGCCCCCAACTTCAGCCTATGGCAGCCTTCAAACTCAAAAGGTGTTTAGTTTGTCCATTCTGGGCTACTGTAAAAAAAAAAAAAAGCCAACATGGCCGCCTCCGTACAGCGGACCTGCTCGGACCTAAATTTAAAGGGCTCAGTCTAGATCAATGTAAACAATTCATATGTTAAGGTGATTATACACTCATTAAAATATCATAGATGTTATTTTACATTTTAATTATGGCATTAGAGCTGTAAATAATCCCATTCAGTCTTACATTTAAAGGCACAGTGTGCAGAATAATAAGGCAGAAGCTGAATATAATATTTTTAATTTTGTTTTCATTAGTGTTTAATCATGAGTGTCCAAACTGAGGCCTGGGGGCCATTTGTGGTCTGTGGTCCATTTTTTATTGGGCCTCAGCAAATTCTAAAAATATAATGGCATGTTGCCCCCAGGTGAACTCTGACCCAAGCGGTTCTCCTAAACACTTGTATTATAATGCTATTTCTATGTGGCTCACATATATAACTTCACCACTAGATGCCACCAAATCTTTCACCTTTGAACCTTTAAGTCATTTTTCTAACACGACCTTAAATGCACAATTCAAAGACAAAATCTATATAAAAATGTTTGTGGAATTATACGAATAGAACTTACGTCCATTGTTTTCTTGTATAGGGAGACTTTGGATTTCTGGACCTTCTCCATGATGACTTCAAACTAAAGAGAGTTTAAAAAAAGGTCAGTCACATTTTTTAAAAATATGGATTTCCTTAAAACGCAAATGAGAGGAAAAAAAGAAGAGGAAGAAAAAAAATCTAAAATTGACACCTTCTTCCTCTGGTCCTTCTGCCGCTCCCTGAACTGCTCCATCCTCTTCACCTCGTCTTTGAGGAGGCCCGAGAGCTGAATGTGCAGGTTTCCTATGCTCTCGATCTCTGCCACGTCAAAGTCAAAGTAGAACAAGTTCAAAGTCAGACGTCGGAGGCGTCTGTGTGAGTGACGAAAGATGAGAAACGTGCTCTGTGCGCTTACGCTTCTTCATTTCATCCAACGAGATTCTCAGAGAGCTGTGAAAACCAAACAAGGGGGAAATAATCGACACCTTGATGATTCCATGCGTTGGAAAGAAGATGATTCGCTCTCACACGCTCTCACCAGATCTCCTGTAAACCTCCGGCCTTGCGGGCGATGTTGATCAGGTCTTTGCCGTATTTTTCCTCCGCCATCGCCCTGCGCCAAACACAACGCAACACAGAGGAAACACGTTGCTACGGCAACCCCCAAAGTGAATGTGACAGCGAACCAACACGCGCCCGAAGAGGTCGGTGCCCACCTCATTTTCAAGAGGTCCTCCATGTCTTTGCACGTCCGGCGGCCATCGTTGAGCCTGTGGATGATGGCGTCGTAGCCGATGTTGCTGGTGAACTCCGCGCCCTGCAGCGACACACAGATAAAGGAGTATTGCGAGATTTTATATTTTGATCCAGAGCCAAAAATAAACCTTTTTAAGCGATTATAAAAGTGATGTATGTTACGTAATGTGTTTTTCCCCTGTGCCACATCTGCAAAGAACCACATGATGACATCATTGATGAATCACTATGTGGATGTGGTCAGGATTAAAGGAGCATATTTTTTTTTTAATGATTGTTTCTGGCAACACCACGCTTGCAGTTCACAGAGTGGCCACTTGAGGCTAAGTCCCAAAGTGAGTCGATCCCCATAGACTCCCATGTTAAAAATGGTTATAGGTCAATTAAACATCTGTCTGACTAATGAGGTTTGAAATTGTGCATAATTAAGGGGCGTGGCCTCTTGAGTGATGCTCACGCCGTGGATGCTGCGACAGCACCATGGCTCCACCCCGACTTTACCCGCGCTCCGCCTCTTTGCCCGTTTCTTGGCAGAACCGGGAAGAAGGAGGAGTCAGGAAGTGAGTGACCCGCCCCCCAAAAGCCTCAAAAACACGTCCTTTTCTTGTGTTTGTTGAAGCCAAAAGTTGACGGCTGATAACAGGATGTTAATGAAGAGGAAACAGGAAGTACACGGCGTCACGCTGTCAACTGAAGCCTCGCTCGACTTCACTTCTCAGCGTCCGGTTCCTGGCACTCTGTTCACCGTCACGCTGCCAAATGTGTACGATGGCTCGCGAGTGCGGCTCTGAGTTTTAGGGTCTGAGGCGGCGGAGTGAGCACCTGCTCCTCAACAACCCGAACCCGGACCCTGACCCTGACCCGGACCCTGACCTGACCCTGACCTCATGCACCTGCTGTCGCTTTGCATCAAACTCACAGGGGACGGAGTTAGAGTGAGCTGAAACCCTCGGCACACACCACTCTTGAGGTTGAGGTTCTAAATATAGTTTGTTTTCTTTGAAACGTTCCTCATCACCTGTTTTACGTCAAACAGGAAAGATTATTGTGGTCGGTACCTCAAAGTAATTTCAGCAACACCCACTTATTTCACGATACAAGTACGAGACTGTGAACTGAGTTTGTAATGAAATACATTTATCAAAGAGTTAAAAGTGAGAACTCTCTCTATTAGAGGCTCCGAAAGGAGAGAAAGTAGAAGTAGACGAATAAATAGAAATAAAGAATAATAAGTAATACGATGACAGGTGGAAAGACATAGTCTTGAGTATATTGATAATTTGAGTTGAGGTCGTGTGGCAGATCAGCGCCACAGAATGAATCGACAAACTGATGAGATTAAGCCTCAGGTTTAAGTGTCAATGTGACATTTAATCTGTCACAGATAATCTGGGATGTGATGCGGTAAATACAGATCCAACACCTGAAACCAAAAGCATGAACGTTCAAAGTATGAGGCTGTAACTTTATTATTTTTTTTAAACAAACATAATTAACATAACGTGGTCAAAACCCATGATCCACTGAACATCATGCGTTAGTATCCATTCAAAGCATCTCACCAACTCACCCAGAAGGCGTCTTTAAACTGTAAAGTCATCTCAGCAGTGGGAGAAAAACCGAATCCACTCGGGGGAACAAGCTGCTGCTGCTGCTGCTGCTGCTGCTGCTGAGTTCAAGTGAAACACATCATGCAGGAAACAGCCTGAAAACACAGTCACTCACTCACCAACACATCTGATTCAAATGAGGAAGAGCTGGAACGTGTCGGCTGATCATCTGTTTCACTTTTCTTTGTTTTGTTTTTTTTACAAAGAGCGACAATAAGAAACGAATCTCTACACATCTGCAAATGTGTTTCTGTGATGGTGATGATCAAAGTGTTTTAAAGGCACAGTGTGTAAGACTGTATTTTCACGAAGTTTACGATCACCTGGATGTATGAATGGTTCACCCGCTCCGCCCCCTCCCCTCCCCCAACATGTGTAATTCACCTCTAACCATTTTAACATGGGAGTCTATGGGATTTGACTCGCTTTTGGAACACAGCCTCAAATGGCCACAGATTGAAATAAATCTTACACACTGGCCCTTTAAGACTTGAATCAAACAGAGGGGGGAAAAAAATACAAAACTTTTACTTTGAAAAATCAAACAGCTGAAGTCCTGAGCACCACTCTGGATGTGTTGCAACGTCGTTTCCTCTTATTCTGTCCATGTTGTTCCCTCCTGCACAGTAATGATGGTGATGTATGACACAGGAAGTAACGACGCAGATTCAAAAGAGAATAAAAACTCCACGACGATCTAAAGCTCATCATGTGACACGTGCAGCTCTCGGCCGTAATCCGTCACTTCGCTGTTCATGAAGGTCGTCTGATCTTTCAAAACTTCGGCCAGTGAGATCTGACCGTCTCCGTCAACGTCCATCTCACTGATGAGGTGAAGAGCCTGACGACAACGGAGGAGAGAGAGGAAACATCATCATCCAGACCACATGTGGTCTGTTAAAGGGGCATTCAGCAAGGTTTTCATGTTTAAAGGTTAATCATTGATCTATGAATCAAGGCGTTTTTTTTTTCTACGGTTAATAAATAAAGACAATGTTTCATCTCCTAAAAACATTTTCCAATCATCTCCATTTCCTATGCAAGCCCATGGATCAGGGGTGTTCAAAAAAACTGCAGCCCGCAACCCATTTCTGATTGGGCCACAGGTGGATGGAGACTTGACCACCTAGTGTTTAAACTGAGAATTACAATACAGCCAAGTTTCATTTGTGGAGGCCAGATTCCATTATATTCTCAGAATTTTCTACGGGCCAGTAAAAAAAAAGGACCATGGGCCGCAGTTTGCCCGCGGGCCGGAGTTTGCGCTCCCCTGCCATCGTAAGGGGAAAAAACGGGACTATCCCTTTAATTGACTCAACCTCTTGTCTGGCTGATCCGTAGCTGTTGGACGCGACCCATCGAAGCTGCTCCTCTCGGTTCAACCGGCCGTCCTTGTCTTGATCGTAGAGCTCATCAAACCGCGCCATTTCCTCCATCTCCCACCGCGTCATGGAATCCTCTGACTCAGCCGAAAAATGAATCAAAGCGTTAAAACGCAGGCGATGAAACTTGAACCGAAAACGTGTTTTTCCAAAAATAATCGTCGCCCTCACCGTCGCCACCGACGAATTCGGACACACTGATGAACCCGTCTTTGTCCGAGTCGTATTCGCTCAACACGTCTTCGATGGCGAAATCCTAAGAGATGTGCAAATGAGGGGACTGCACCTTTAAATCAGCGCGGCGGGAGAACGAGTTGACTTACAGACATGTAGTCCACTTCAGACGGGTGCGCGAAGGCCAGGAACTCCGTGACGTTGAGTCCAGGTCGATCGTCGACGTCGGCGGTGTCAAAGCGCCTCCTCGCCTTTAGGAGGAGCTGTGGGCGAAACGAGGCTGAGTTCACTTTAACATGACTCAGCAAAAAACGCGCCAATCGATAAACACCTGTCGGAGAGACTCCTGCTCCGGATCCTCCTGAACGGCGGCGTCATCGAAACTGCTGAGCTGGCCGTGAGCCGCCTCGTTGTACTCCTCCCATGACACGACGCCATCTTTGTTTGTGTCGTACTGCGGGAATCGCTCCTCGGCGTCCTCCGCCGCGTACTTCCTGTACACGCGTTTGATCCACAGGGCGAGCTCCTCTGTGGAGGAGCAACAACAGTGATGTCCAACGCAGACTTTGCCACTCCAATATGGCCGCCACCAGACTAAAAAAGTTTGTTTACATTTGCTCGGACGCACGAAAGGGAAAACTCTTGTAGTACAGAATGATCAATGGAGAAAATGATGTATATTTTATTTACTTTATACAAAAAACAAATATTTTAAAGCACCTTCCGCCAGCAGATTGTCTCCATTCGTATCGATCTTCTTCACGATTTCAATGATGCTCTTCTTCTGTTCAGCCGGGCTGAGCTTCTTTATCTCCTCTGTGCCCTGAAGGGAGTTAAGATAAGTACAGACCGATATTAAACATGAGGATGTAGAAATATCATATTATATTATATTAAATGATATTATATTATATTAAAACAGGTGCTGACCTTGTCTCCCAGCAGGACGTTGAGGTCGTGTTCGGGGTTGTGTTGTTGTCCATCTTCATGATGATGCTCGTGTCCAAGTCCAACCTGAAGGAACAGCAACAACAGCAGTGCGGAGGGCGCCATCTGTCGGTCAGGGGTGTTATGGCATATCCAGGTGATTATAGACTAATAAACAGAAAATAAATCAATTCAGTCATTATTCTTCATAAAATGTCTCTCAACAGAGATGGAAATCATATCACCGAAATCTTGCTTGCCTTGTGACGCCCTCTGCTGGTAGAAATCAGAACAAACTGAACAAACTGAACTGAGCAAAAATGTGATCTTTCTGCACTATTTTAATGACTAACTACCAAATCTATATTAAATCCTAATCCCGATAATTGGTGATTCTTTTGTATAATCCAGTTCTTGGTGATGTTGAATATGTTAAAGAGAGTGAAACAGACTTTCACAGACATTCTGGTACTAGTACGACTCACTGTGAGTACTACTCACTGTGAGGTAAACAACAGGAAATAAACAAGGTGAGTAAACAAGCTATAAGATGGACTAAGAGTGAAGAAGCTGAGGATGGTGTTAATGAGAGTAATGAAATGATGTTGTTACCGTGGGACGGTTTTCAAAACACCAGTGCAACGGTTCTCGCAGGAAAGTAAATTTATTTCACTACTTCCTGTTACAAACTTCAAAATAAGAGTTTTGCCCTTATATGAATATAGAGCTAAACTGAGCTAAATAGAATCATGTCCTCCACCCCCAATT
>JAFBJT010014034.1:0-27077 GCA_016785325.1 Chascanopsetta lugubris | reverse complement strand
GAAATATATATATATTTATGTTGATTGCTGTGATTATCCCTTCTGGTCCTCCCGGCCGTTAGGGCTCCATCCCTGAAATGAGTCCAAATGAATGAGGCCTCAGCAGTTCCACGTTTCACTGTGCCCTTCTGATGGAAGTACACAGTTCAGAGCGATGAAGCCTCACGTGGAACTTTAACTGGTGCACATGTTTGCTCAGAGAGCTGTACCTTGGAATGCCTCCGGGATTTCCACGAAAATTGGAAAGATTAGATCGTAGTGGGTCACGGTAAGTAAAAAAGTAGTAAAAAAGAAAAAAGAAAAAAAAAGATACTGTGCTTTTATTTTGAAGGGGATTTTTTTAATGCATTGGAGTGCCGTTTATTCGCACTCCTTAACACTAGGTGGCAACAATGCCCTGCTATGCTAATTATGCTCAAGTTTGTTTTCATATGCAAACTGACCGAAGAGATACACACAAGCACGACACCCGCTCTGATTTGGGTCGCAGCCCCTCGTCATGAGGGGGCGACGGTGGCTCCCAGAGCCAGACCAGTTTGGAACCACCACTTTAAATTGTCCGTAAGTCCGAATGTTGGACTTTTTGAAATCCGCTTGCACCCGTTCAGGACGTAGCCTGCCTTTCACCTCATATCAGGTGGACTCGTCTCCAGCCAGTTGGCTCCAAACCTCCTTTGGATCTCATCCAGTCCTTCAATACATCCACCATGCGTCCATCCAGTCCTTCATTTGTTGTTGACGTTTTCACTCTCACACTGGGTAAGGCCAGTCTCTGTTGTTGTTGTGCTATGGCCTCATGGCAGGAAAGTTTTTGGTTTGGATCCCGGCGTGGAGGTGTTCTTTCCTCTTGGGTAGTTTTCTCTTGGCAACATCCCTTTAAGTTCTCATTCACGTTGAATGGTGGCATGACTCTAAACGTCGGACCTGTGAGGCGCTGGTGACCTGACTTTCACCTTATGTCAGGTGGACTCATCTCCTGCCAGTTGGCTGCGGCCTCCTTGGATCCGATCCAGTCCTTCAATACATTCGACATGCATCCATCCAGCCCTTCACTCCTCCGTGTTTTCCCTCTGGCTGACCATGCTGAGTAAGGACAACGTCCCCATACACTCCCATGTTAGAATGGACAACTTTAGAGGTGAATGAAACTTGTTTAAAGTTTCTAACTAGCTTATTTTCATTTTTAGCGATGTTTGAAATTGCGCATATTTAGGGGCGTGGCCTCTTCACTGACAGCTGGGCCGACCCGGCTCGTACCGCGGTTGATGCAATGGCACCACGATTTGACCCACAGCGCCGCGTGTGTTCCGCCTCTTTGCCCGTTTTTTTTTTTTTCTTTGAATGAACCGGGAACCAGGAAGAGTTAGGATTCGTCAAAACGGCTACGAGGGACACGCCCACAATTTGCCTCAAAACCACTCTGCTGAAACCAACGGATCAGGTCACGGACGCTAACGGGCCTTTAAGTTATTGCAGGGGCCATAGCGTTGAGCGAGCGCTGCCTCACAGTGATGGATGTTCTGGACTCTGCGTGTTCTGGTTGCCTTGTGTGACTTTTCTCTGGGCTCCCCTCCCACAGTCCGGAGACATGCAGGTTGACAGGCAACTCGAAAATTGCCTGTGGGTGTGACCGTGAGTCTGCATGTCAGCCCCGGGACAGACCTGTCCAAGGTGTGAACCCTCCCTGTGTCAGCTGGGATTGGCTCCAACCCCCCCTCGATCCTTAGAGGATGAACGCTATAGAGATAACAGATGGACCGATGCACATAACCCCTGTACATCTCAAGGCAACTTTAGTTGCAGAAAACTGCGGTACCCCTCCCCCCCCCAACTGAAATGAAATTCAGGCTTTTTTCCTCTAAGTGCTTTAGAGAACAGCATTTTAAACAAATCCCAGGACGGCCTCCCTCTGCAGCTCCGGGTTCGGCTCATTCCAAACCGTCGGAGTCACGGAGGGTGAGGACCACAGACCTACATCCGGAGCCGCCGATGTGGAACCCGACTAACGAACGAACAAAAAACGCAGGCGGTTACATCACAAATCGTCTGAAGTTGCTGTGCTCGCTAAAATTGCAGCAATCAAAGACTCGACTTCTATTTATTTACTTTTCGCTCTCCAGTTACAAACTTGACATTTTCTCTTGCACAAACAAGTCAGATCAAATTTTGTTTACCGGAAAAAGCTGCCAGCTTCCAGTTAACCTTAACCTGCGTCGTCCTTTGGGGTGAACCTTCCAAACAGATAGGCTGCACTCGTTGGCACTATTCCTCCTTTTGTTGAGCTTAACCGTTTCATTCTGTAAAAATTACCTCAGTTGCCTCTTGAGCGATTGTTTGTCAAGAAAGTGCCGAAGGGGCCAGAGCGGCTACTTTTGTGTCACCATGACTTTGGTGAAGATAGTCGACAGGACAGTTTGTTAACTCCGCCGTTCGACCAGCGGCTTTAATCTCGCGGCAATGAAACCTTCGCTTTTACCGTTCAAATCGGTGAAGAGACGCTCAGGTACGGGCTCCGTAAACGCTCCGATCAGGAATATAGAACTGCCTGGATATGAGAACTGGCAGCTCCGCTGATGTGATTAAAAGTAACTTTGGGCAAAACTAAAGACGCTTCATGTTTGTGGGCGGAACAAATGGGGGGGAAGAGCAAAGAGAGAAAAAGCGTTTCCAGACTTCTCGCTGTTGCCTCGTCGGATCAAACTCAATAAGACTTAAAGCCGCAAACTTTGAGTAAAACTAAGTCATTATTGACTCGGGCGCTAAATGTTTGGCAAACTTATTTCATTCTTATCTTAGTTACATAAACACTAAATATATATTGTTGTGCAGGTGCTTATATAAAACCTACCAATTCTTAAATTCTGCACTAAATGCATCATCTTCAACTATTCAAAATACATTGAAAACAGTTTTCCGTGGTCATAGATTTTGATATATGTTGTTATTAGAACAAACCACCATCCACCGCTCCAGCCCCGGTTTTCTCTCTCTCCCTGAAACGCTCTGTCGAGCCCCGCCCCTCCCTCACGGAAAAGGCCCATCTGCTCTGATTGGCCAGCCGGCCCATTCTCCTATGATTGGTGGACCATATTGACTTTGATCACCACAGGGACATTATCTCAATCAGGAAGTAGAAGAAGAGGAATTTTACGAGCCTATTAAAGGAGCGACCCCTCTGACAAGAGCTTTTTGTTGTGTTTTTTTTACTTGAAACACCAATCAGAGATGGAGGAAAGAAGTCCGCCCCATCTCTAACTTTAAAAAGCGCACGATCGTTCATTTTTATGATCATTTGGATCCACGCCAACTCGCACCACACTCATAAATACAGCTGATATAGTTTATGAATGATTCCTGTTTGGGGCTGATTTCATATACACTGAGGTGACCTCACCTGATTTCATCTTCAATCGGAGGTTCCAGAAGTCCGAATGGAAATGACTTTACTTCCTGTATGAATTCATTTTCCTTCACCTTCACCTCTGTAAAGTTTTTTTTTAACACTTTTGTGATTGACAGCTGTAATGCGATTCTAATTCCTTACGATCGAGGGAGTTTTCAGACTGAGGTCACCTGATGTCAGTGGAATGGACGAGAAAGAAGGAGAGCTATTTTATTTTGAGCCAGCTGTTTAGCTAGTGTAGCT
Source organism: Chascanopsetta lugubris (assembly GCA_016785325.1). NCBI lineage: Eukaryota > Metazoa > Chordata > Actinopteri > Pleuronectiformes > Bothidae > Chascanopsetta > Chascanopsetta lugubris. Next base: position 23,431 of record JAFBJT010014034.1, on the reverse strand, counting down.
TTTGTTTTCAGTGAGTCAGTGTTATGCTCCAGGATGAGTATTTCAAATGCAGGAGACAGAAGGTCAAAATTATAATCCTTCTACCAAAGTCCAGAAGTAGACGTGTGAATGGTCCCAATTCTGCCAACTTGAACTCAGTGAGGCTTTTTTTTGACAATGAACTCATGAGGCCAAAGTGTTTAACACCCTAAATGTAGCTTTTGATGTCTAACAGTCACATTTCAAACTTTAAAAAGTGGTGTCAGTGTGTCGAGACTATTTGGCTGAACACAACACGTGAGTATCTTCAGCCATCATCTGAAATCCAATGCAAAAATCCCATTGACTTTTTACAGTGGGAGCGAGTTTGATGAGCACTTCAAAGAAATGCATCTTCCCTTTGAATGCAAACATACTTAGCCAATCAAACCTGATTCAGTTTCTAAGATTAAACTAGAATATGTGAGAGAAAACATGTGATTAACATATAAATGCCACGTTGCTCTTTTCTGTTCCACATCTTTGCCAAAATCGATTTCCTTTGCCCAGGTGTGTGATGCCAGGAGCCGCCTTGTGTCTTTTTGTGCAGAAAACAAACAAAAGAGCAAACAAACAAACAGATGGGAGAGAGAAAGAATAACCTTCCTGACAATAGAATGTAAGAAAAAGAAAATCCAAACTATGTCTTCATAAATCGTGTGCTGCCTCGTTTTGAACTGCTTTGATTTCATACAAACAAACACACAAACAATACCTGGATGAACCTTCTCTTCTCTTCTTTTGTTTTTCTCTTTTCTCTCGCGCTCCATTGTCGGCGCAGCCTGTCTTTTTCATGATTGCAGCTCGCGTCAGATAATTGGACAAAGCTTTTCTTCATCAGCCTTTTTTTCCCCCCTCAAAAAATTCCAGCGTCTGGTTTTCAAAGTCTTGCTCTATACGGAATGTTTTTTTTGGGGGGGGACGGGGGGGACGGGAGGATGGGACTCCGTCCACGAGGGCCGGCGGACGTCTGGACATCAACCTCCAGCTCTGCGAGCGCAAGGCCGGCCAGGTGGTCACGGTCCGCTGTGTCACGGAAACAAGCCGAAGGTTCTCCCGAGGGAATGTGAGCGGTGTGGCGGCGCCATCAATCAAGTCCAAAGTAAGAGCGGCTCGCATTCAGCATGCAGGCGACCGAGAGCGAGTGAAAGAATGAGGAGGGTCTTTTTTTCTCAGGGGTGGAGGGTCCATCTTTATACTCTCCATATTTTCTTTCCTCATTCATTCCGCCACTGCCTCATCCTCCCTGCCCCCCCCCCCCCCCCCCCCCCCCCCCCCCCCCCCCCCCCCCCGTGCGCCGGCGTTGGCAGCCATGCCTGAGGTGACGGAACCCGACCCCCTTGCTCTAATCCGACTACTAACGCTCTGCCAAGCCACATTCTCTTCCCTGGCACCAAACTTTTTAAAATCCCCCTCACACTTTTCCCGTAGTAAGAGCCTTTTAAAAAACTACCGACGAGGACGATTCTGACTCTTCGTAAGTTGAAACGAGCTTTAACGTCACAGAGGTCGGAGAAGAGCAGCCTTTCCCTTAAATACTCGAACTTTTCCCTTTGTTTACTCGAGTCGCGTTAATTGGAAAAAATGTCCATTAACACTGATCCATTCATCCTCAACACTCCAGCTACGCGCAACGTGTAGGATTCCGAACTCTAGAATATGCCCTTAATATTCGCATTAGGAGCAGATCCTCTCTGTGGAGGCGGCCATGTTTGCAGCTCCTTGTTTTTACAGTGGCCCTGAATGGACAAACTCAACTCCTTTTGAGTTTTAATGATAAATGATGGTTCCCATAAATACATACATAGAGAGATGAGGGCTTTTCCACTTCACCACCAGATGCCATTAAACCCTACATCCTGTCCCTTGAAATTGAAATACACATTAAAGGTGCCATGTGTAAGATTTGTTGTCACTTCAATTGATCAACAAAAGTGCAACAAACCAATGGCATATTTGCATTTTCATAATCACCTGAATGTAATATATTTTTTCTATTACCATTAAATGAGCCCGTGAATGTATAGTTACATGAGAAGCAGGTCCTTTAATGACAATTGAGGGCTACTTTAGGTTCTGCTGCTACTGCCACTAGATGTCACCAAATCGTACACACTGCACCTTTAACATAACGGAATATTGCACAATGAACAAGCAGTTTCTCGGCTGCTTGAACTTTTCTCATTACTGCCCTTATTGTTTTCCACTCAGGACAGTTCACAAGATTTTAATTGGAAAAACGTAACTGAGCCAAACATTGATTCTCAAAGCTCCAACGGTTTGGACTCTTCAGGAACTGGAGCATCTTCGCAAACTGCTTCCAGCAATTACTGTTTGTTTGTCAACGGGATTATTTGAAAACTACTGAACCGATTTCTGCAAAACTCCAGACACGGGCCGAGAATCAATGACATATTGGGGGTGGTGGTGGGGTGGGGGGGGGCATGTTTAAGTTTCACGTGCTTTCAATGCTCTGCATGTTCACGGTTTCTTGTTTTGAAATGGGTCACGTCATGAACAGACAGCTCTTGAAGCATTTATCGCACTAATGATCAATAACATTAGGGATTGTGTTCCGGTCCATAATAAAGTCAGAGAGGAAGGTACAGGGTGAGAGGTGTGGCCACAGCAGCGTCATTTTCCTCTTACGGTTTTCCCCGCTCGTGTCTGATCTTCCTATTTATGGTTTTATGAAGTGTGGACCTGATGACTTCCTCCTGTCGTTGGGGTTCGGGTTTGTTGATGTGGATTATGCAAAACGTAGTATATAAATAAAACCTTTTGGAAGGACAGATTACAATCAATTAGATCATCTAAACAACGTGTTATACACAAAAACGTACTCTCTACTTTTACTTTTCACCAGCAGGACCTCTCTTCTGAAATGTTTAATAGGGAAACGTTAATTGATGAATGTGTATCAATAGACATGCTTAGGATTGTTGTATTTATTCAATATTGGCTCCTACAGTATATATGGTAATATATTGGCTAGTTATGTATTTCGTCATTGATAAAATAGATATAATAAATTTTTCGCTTTGACTTCCGGGGCGGCAGTGGTTCAGTGGTTAAGAGCAGTTGCCTTTGGGGCCAAGGGTCACTGGTTTGAATCCAGAATACTGGATAAAGCGGTTTAGGATGACATGACTTTCACTTCCTGGTGCGGTCGCGAAACTCGGCTCAATCCAAGCTCTCTCTCTCTCTCTCTCTCTCTCTCTCTCTCTCTCTCTCTCTCTCTCTCTCTCTCTCTCTCTGCTGCATGACAGCAGCAAGGGAGGAAAGGCATTGTTTTAGCCACTTCCTGTAGAACTCGTTTTTTTAGTAAGTGTAGCCCGACATTGTGTCTTGTGGCTTCACGTCAAGGGATTCATCCCGACGCGCACGTGACAATGAATACAATGGTGTATGTTAATCACAGTATCCCCCAAAATAGCCCCAAGTACCACTGTGCCAGATAGATGGTATATTTACAGGGTTGTAACCTGCTCACCTCTCTATTTATAGGCACTGCTGGATTCTCCTGCCCACTTGTTAGAATGGCTGTCGGGGAGGTGTGATACAGATTATTCCCCCCGCCTCCCCCCTCTCTGGGATGGTGCTGGATAACTTTCTAAAACGAGCATACACTGCCAGCAGCCGGGAATCCCTGACTCATTTTTTTTTGTTTTGTTTCCACGCTCTGTTCCACGGCTCCTGTGGAAATGCTGACTAACAGCGCTGGGCTCACCCGTCACAGTGAGCGCGGCGGCGTGGCCCGTGTGGTCAGCGCTGATCATAGCCTTCAGTCCCCGTCATGCGGCCGTGAAAAAGAAACGCCTGCCACTCCCCTACACGCCCTCAAACAGTTTCACCTCCACACGACTGACTCTGCTCGTCTTCTTCTTCCACTTCCGGCCGCTGCTGCTGCTGCTCATTTCATCTCCGCCTCGAGCCGCAATTAGAAAGGTCACCGTGCCTTTTAGCACAGAGGCGCCGGCTCATTGTTTCTGCCTTGTTAAAAACCCATCCTCGCTAAACGTGGCTCCGGTTTCAGCGTTTCTCATTTAGGATGAGTTTTAAAAACGCGTTCGTTCGCCTTCATGTCGGAGCTGTTCCGAGTCGAGAACAGCTGGAAAAACACTGAATCCGAAGCCGTTGCCAAATAATCAGGTTGGAGGCCACAGAGGTAAACATGTTAACAGACGAGTATATCAGCGGGACTTATTCTTGGATGTCAAACCTCAAATCTCGGCAACACTTTATCAACTGTTCCTCTCGGTCACAGTGACCATGTGGTTTGACAGTAATAGACCAGTTTCCTTTGGAACCTTGCCCCACCCCCACCCCCCCACCCCCACCCCTCACCGCCACCACCTCAAAAACACTCTCCTTCATCTTTGCTGAAGCTCTTATTTGGGGCCCGACCAGCTGAACCCCTCCTGAGCCACCGTTTGAGAGACTTGCCTTACTTGAGTTATGCTGGTTCAGACCAGAGGAATTCTTCTGGTTTACCACTGGTATCCCCCCCCCCCCCCCCCCCCCCACACACACACACCCCCCATGAAACTTTCACTCTCTGACAGATGACAGTGACTCGAAGCTGCAGACTTGAGTCACGATTGACTTTTGCTCCTGTGGCCGGACAGAGACACTTTCATCGGTAAAGGTTTAGCCTCCTCATCCTCTCCACTGCCAATGTTTCACCTAGTTAACAGTTTTCTTTTTTTAATCATTGCAAGACGCGAGTAGACGTGTGGTTCTGCTGACACCAGGTCGTTAAAAAAAAAAAACCCTGCTCTCACTTCCTCGTCGGGTTTTTCCATATTTAAGATGCTTATTTTAGACACCTGCACAGTTACACCTGTGAGTGTGATCTGCCAAGACAAACACTTTAAATCACCATGCGAGAAAGTCGTAAAAGCTTGGATTTCAAGCTCGGTTCTACATGTCCTCGTGTCGTTCACCACAACACTTCATGGATTCTAAATCTTCTAGATCTACATTGTCATTTGGATCCATATCAAAATGGACACGCCCACCCAGTACGCACACATTCCGGACTTCAAAGTCCATGTAAACATCTATGACTGGAATTGTCAATTGAAATTTGTCAAAGTTGACAGAACATAATCAGATAATGTAAACGGTCAGTCAGACCCAGTTTTGCTGCACATGCACAATTTCTACTCTGGGCCTTGAAGCCCAAAGTTGAATAGCACCGAATGCTAGCAGATGTGTAAAGTTGCCCACTTCACTTCTTGACCTGGCACTCTTTGTGTATAGCTATTCGTTGCCAACTTGTCAGTTGTTTGGTCCTTGACATAATAATCACAGATTTGCCGATACGCCGTCGCAGATTCTTCGTCCATTTATGTCCTGACACACATTCATTTTGCGGGTGTGAGGATGAGGAAGGTATCGATTGGCTTTTGAAGCGGCTTCAAACATCTCAGTGACGCCTCTTCATTTGAACCTGAAGGATGTTTAAGAAAGATTGCAATCACTAGAAGGTGTAAAAGTTCTTAATAAGGAGTGGTTTTCCATTAGACACTTTAGATAAAACATCAGAGTTTTGCCTGTCTTTCCAGCAATCTCACTTAAAGCCAATATCTGAGGCACTAATGCCTCTCGTTGCATTCTTTAGTTTATCTATTCCTCAAGTCAATGAAAAGGTCGGTAAGCTTTTCCAAGGAAGTGGTCTCCTCCTGGGAGTGGTACCGAGCCGTTCCACCGAAGCGCATCGTCTTGAGAAAAACTATTTAGGTATCTGTGTGGTAACTCTCCGACTTCTGGCCCCCGTAGCAAAAAACAAAAACAAAAAAAAGAATAGCACTGTGAAAGCGCCGATTGTTTTCTGAGGCCTTATGAGTTTGGTTGCCGGTGAGATGCTGCAGCCTGAAGAGCTCCTCTCTGATTTCAAGGCTGTTGTTATGCTGTTTGATGTTGTTGCTCGGAATAAACATCTCCCTCAGGTCAAGCTGCCCTATATTTCATTTCAGGAGAGAGGGGGGGGGGGGCGGGGGGCCGCGTTGGGTTTTAATTTTAACCTTGGCAGGAGTTTATCGTAGGGAGTGCCGCCGGCCTCTTGACTCAACGTTCACCCCTAGCGCCACTCTCACCTGGTGACTGGGTGGGGAATTTGGCAAGGGTGCATTTGAAAAAAGGGTCCGTCATGGAAGTTGTTTCACACACACACACACACACACACTCACACACACACACACATAGACACACACATAACATGGATTCCTATGCGGTTACTTTAGGAAAGTTGCTCCTCTGAAGGCCATAACGGAGCCTCTGGTTGTTTTGAGGTTTGCCAGTGGAAAAAAGAAGTCGGCTCCTCCTCCTCCTCCTGCCGAGCTCAGCGATTATTCCAGATCTTTCTCTGGGTTTTCACTTTCTGCCTCAGCTGCACCAGGAATTAGTCTGAGTCGGGCCTCTGAGGTTCGACCCTGAATTGTTTCCACTGAGGTTGAAATTAAAACCGCGTTCTTGTCCTTTACTCGTTTGTTGCTAATAATGATGATGATGATGATGATGATGAAGAGCTCTGGATGTTGCAGGTTTGCCAGAGAGAAACTATTATAGACGATCAGACTTTTTCCATTGGTCCTCTCAGGCTGTTTTTGGAGCCATTGATGTTGAAGGTGCTTCAATGAAAGGTGCAATACACAACTTTTTCCTGTGTAAAGTCACTCGGGCCAATAAGGGCAAAGGCTGATTTAAGATGTGACATTTCTTTGCCGACTCTGCTGTTTTTTTAATCCGCCTGTGGTCAGCATTACTTGAAGTGTATTGGGTCCCAATTCATCATTTTGTGATAGTCCCCTATAAGACACCTGAGTCATCAAAACCGATTGTTTGACATTCTTGGGATCAAGCGTCACCAAATTGACTCTCATACAAATCAATCCACTTGATTTCCCCTTTGTTGACTTTCATAAAGGACCCTGGTTTATCCTCAGGTGAGTGTAAATGAGAGTGAGGGGGGATCATCTTCACCTGCACACCTTTTTTTTAATTTTTTTATTTTTTTTTAAATAGTACATTGTGTATCCTGTCTGTACCCAGGCTTGGGAGTGTGTAATGTGAGTACCTGAGTATGTCACCTTAAATCCAGACTCCTCACTTCCTGCCAACGTCTATATGAAACCTTCAAAGAGCTTTTTTTTTTCTACACAACCTCTGCTGGAGGTGATTCTCATTGTTCAATCACCTCATTATCGTGGAGGTGTGAGGAGGACATGGATTACATCATCATCATCATCATCATCATATAACCTGGTTCACTGGAAGAACAGGGTGTGAACCCTGTGAATACGGTGGTAAAGATGCAGTGTGTAGGGTTCAGGTGAATCTATCTTAAAGGTGCAGTGTGTAAGAGTTGGTGACGTCTAGAGGTGAAGTTGCAGTTGAACCCTTCTGAACATGCATGGAGAACCCATGGTCGACTCCAGTTGTCATTAAAACTCAAATGATGTTTGGTGCGTCCACGCTGGGCAGTTGTTGAGCAACATTCACCCAGACGATGTATTGAGACTTTTGTCCATTTCCACTCGACAGGTGGTGAAGACCATTGGCTTACGTGAGATCTGGCACTTTGGACTTCAATACATGGACGCAAAAGGACACTACACTTGGCTGAAGTTGGACAAAAAGGTGAGATCTCGAAACGCAAAATATGTTTTTGACCTTATCCATCATCTTTGAACGCCAAAATACACAGTAACTATTCAAAACCTCCTTGCCCGAAACCCCTCTTCAAAACTGGGAACCGTCCCTTATGCCACCTTATTCCCAGCGGAGCTCTGTGAGGGAATGGAGAAAGAATGCATTCTTTTTTGACTGGACGATGCAATCGGAGCCGCTGTGTTTGTCTTTCAGTCAATCAGTAGCCACCATATTGCAGCATGTATGTATGTATGTATGATCACATGCTGTATTGTTGGTCCGTGTGGAGTGGGCTGGTCTGGTTTCTCTCTCTCTCTCTGTGGGTTAGAGAGAGTGACCTCTCCGTGAACCAGAACTGCTTGGTTTCCCCTCCGTTGGCCCTGAGTAAACAACCGTACCTGGTCTACGTTAACCGCTGCTACACAGTTACTCGTAAAGGCACCAGTCAAAACCGTGATGTTGAAAATATGCAAATCAAGCCGAGTCAGGGAGCCGAGCCGGCAAATGAAAATATTTCAAGGTGTTAAAGGGACAGTGTGCAGACTTTTAAGGGAAAAGAAAAATACAGCAAAAATTAAATGTGATTTTTGTGATTAAAGGGATTTTCAATGCGACAGACTGCTCTGTTCTGTTCATTTAAAGGGCAATTCCACTGATTTTTGCTCGGCTGACTCAGCTGACGGGTTTTGAATAAGTTGTTGAAACCTGCTTTTTCTCTTGAGGGAGTTGAGAAAGAAAAATGCCTCAAGTGATGTCACCGGGGTCAGAAAATGTATGGGACTAATGTAGACTTATAAAGATGATTTTCTATTGCCCTGATTTTCATTTTATTTTTTCAATATGTGCCAGGTTCTACTGGTTTTATTGGCAAATGTGTCTCCCACACACACACACACACACACACACACACACATAACACACACACACATAAAGGCTCGCTCATGCTGGCCTTGGTCAGAAGCAGTAAACTGTACACAGAGTGCTGACTCAGCGTTGCAGCTCATCGGCACAAAAAAGCTGGAAGTTTCCCACTCGTGTTCAAACCCATTCCCTCCATCAGCAAACGCTTTGGTTCCTGTTTTGAAATAAACGGAAAAAGGTCATTGTGCAGATACACACAGGAACAGGGCGTCATCAATGGGCACTTCCACTAAATCAAACAGTAGATCCTCTTTTACTGTCTAGAAGGGCTTCGCTCTTTAAAATGCAAAACACACATGATTCTCCGAAGTTATGAAGAACACGTCCTTAAAAAACAAAACAAAAAAACCTTTGGAAATGTGCAAGTAAAACGTCCCTTTTTAATGCCCTGACTTTGATCCACCAGCCCATAATACCGCTCACAGTTACGCCAACCTCTTCTCTCCAGGTGTCGTCCCAGGACGTGAAGAAAGAAAACCCGCTCCAGTTCAAATTCCGGGGCAAGTTCTTCCCGGAGGACGTGTCGGAGGAGCTGATCCAGGACATCACGCAGAAGCTCTTCTTCCTGCAGGTGAAGGAGAGCATCCTGAGCGACGAGGTGTACTGCCCCCCAGAGACGGCCGTGCTGCTCGCCTCCTACTCCGTCCAGGCCAAGTTCGGAGACTACAACAAAGAAATGCACCGGCCTGGATACCTGCTGTCCGAGCGGCTGCTGCCACACAGGTAGAGAGGGGGAGGGGCTTCCACAGCGTGGTCACAGTCGTCGCGTAGCTGTCACCCCTTAGTTTTCCTCCGCAGGGTGCTCATGAGGCTCGCAGTGGGCGGGCTCACTCGTCGCCATCTTGCCAATGCCCGACTCCCCTTAGTTTCTGGCCCATCCAAAAATGGGCAAAGAGGCGGAGCACGGGTAGGGCGGCGCGGACCCGCGATGCCGTCATAGCGTCCGAAGCGTTGAGCTTGTTGCATTTTCGCGTATGAACTGTCCCGAGGACACACAAAAACAAACGAAGAGCCAAAATATTGTTTTGATTTCCTTAATAGGATGGATAAGTACTGTAGGTGTGTTTGTTTTTTATGTTAGCCACGGGATGACTTTTGGTTGTCCATGCATGACGTTGTACTGACGCACCTGTTTTATAAAATGTAAACAAGGAAAATACTGTACTTCAGGGAAAGCACCTCTCTGCACAAGGAAGCTCTTACTAAACAGATATCAGATCATCGTGTCTGTTTGTGGTTTCTGTGAGATGGTCCAGCTTATTGATATTGGCGTGTGTGTGTGTGTGTGTGTGTGTGTGCACGTGTGTGCGTAGAGTCCTGGAGCAGCACAAGTTATCCAGAGAACAGTGGGAGGAGAGGATTCAGGTGTGGCACGAGGAGCACCGCGGCATGATGAAGTAAGTTTGGTATTATGCTTATTTATCTTTTTTTTTTAATCTATTTTATAATGTATTCATCACTTTTAAATGAGCTCTCTTACTATCACACACAATTTCATAAATTCCCTGCAGCTGCAGAAAGGTATGTGTCAATGATTGAGACATGTCCTCCGTCAGCAGGTCTCACAATAGACTCATTCTGTCCAATTAGTATTCACACCCTCCGTAGGAGGAGCGGTTGGGTCGGTCCATCGTGTCGTCCCTCTCAGTCCCTGACCTCTGTGTCTTCTCTCCCTCCAGGGAGGACGCCATGCTGGAGTACCTGAAGATCGCCCAGGACCTGGAGATGTACGGCGTCAACTACTTTGACATCAAGAACAAGAAGGGGACGGAGCTGTGGCTGGGAGTGGACGCGCTGGGTCTCAACATCTACGAGAAGGACGACAAGTAAGCGCCGCGCTGTGTGACCTGTGAGCCTGGAAGTAAACAGTAGAGTTTTGTGTGTGTGTGTGTGTGCGTGCGTGCGTGCGTGTGTGTCTGTGTGTGTGTGTGTCTCACAGCTGTGACACAGAAGCAAACTGGCTGGGCCAGGTCCATGTCTGCACTTAATCACTGTTCCTGTTTCTCAGCAGACAGACAGATAGAATAACAATGGAGGACAGTTGGATACTGTTTCTGGGAGGGGTAGCAAGGACAGATTTGAAATGTCATACTCAGCAGTTTCCTTTTTTAAATTTTTTTTTTTTTTAAAGGTCCAGTGTGTAAGATTTAGGTGACAATTCCCATTCTCTATCAGCCGGAATGGACAGCAAAAATAAATATAATGATCTTTCATGAGTGAACTAAATGTATTACTTGCCCCTTTTGTTTACATGCGGTGCAGGCCCACTCTACAGAGGCCGGCATGTTGCACCGCCATGTTTAACAGTAGCCCAGAATGGACAAACTTAACACATTTTAATGATAGCTGAGGTAAACATAGTTCCTTTAACATGCTTAAAGAAACTGAAAAAAAATGACAAAAAGCGAGAGACAGTCACCTGCAGGCCTATTATCGTGCAATTGAAAATTCTGCACACTGCACCTTTAAATTCTTTACTAGAACACAGATTAATAAACAGTAAGAATCATTACAATTTGCCATCTTGGCTATTATTGTAGCCGAGATAACCATGCAACCATGCACACCTATTGATCACTGTACCTTTAATCCATACATCTCCTCTTTAAAAATATGTTTAGAAATAAATAAAACAAAAATCTATATCATGGCTATGGAAGAACGCGTATGCATGATTTTTGCCTCATGATTCTGATTTGAATCGACTTGACTTGTGGTTAGTTTGTCATGGTGGTGTGTGAGTTCCTTGCGGTCAGAGTGGAACCTTCCTTTTTTGAGTCGGGCAGGTTGTTGCACCAGCGTTCAGCTCAGTCTGGGTCACGGTTGCCATGTTTGTTTGGGAGGTAACAACCTGCTGTTTGGTGCAGTGAGTTTCTGAACTGTCCTGGTGGTGTGGGTGGTGGCGTTGGCCTCGTGTGTGTGAGTGTGAGTGTGTGTGTGAGTGTGTGTGAGTGTGTGTGTGTGTGTGTGTGTGTGTGTGTGAGGTTACTGGAGTGAAGTACACCGACACTCACCTCTCTGTCAATGACCCTGTACTGGGAAACACCTTCAGGTTGTTCCTGATCAGAGTGTAGCGCCCCCTGTGTGTTGGTTGAGGAAGTGTCACGTGTCATTACATTAATATTGCTGCCATTGTGAGTTGAAGTTCATCTAATCCCTTCATTTCCCAACTTCACTGTGACTTAGTGAAGTGTGTGTACGTGTGTGTGTGTGTGTGTGTGTGTGTGTGTGTGTACGTGTGTGTGTACGTGTGTGTGTGTGTGTGTGTGTCCCGGTGTGACTCTGTGTCTTTAATGTGCTGCCTGGGATCAGCAAAGAAATGCCTCTCCTCCACGGTGCCCTCTGCTGTAACCATGACTACGCAGACTGGTTTTTCAAGCTGCGCAGCACTTAAGAATGTGAGGCGAAGCTCCAGCTCCGTCTCTCTGCAATGAGGGCAGGCGGCCCCACAATGCAGCGCTGCAGCTGGAGCCAGACTGGTTGCTGGTTTAACTCCTTAGGCACGGGGGCCCCTCTGCAGCCCCAGGGTCACAGCGCTGCCCATGTCACGTCCAATAGAATGATGGTTCCAACGATAGAGATTCACTGATTCATCTCTTACATAAACTTTAAAGTGGTTGGTAGTTACTGCTTCTTTTATACAACATTCGTTCATATTTCTATTTCACACACTCGGCAATAGTTGATTGAGACTTAAAGGTGCAATGTGTACGATTTTGGTAAACCTCTATCTGTAGATTACTAATCATATGCTGACATTTTTATAAATCACCTGAGTGTATGATGTTCTTTTTCACATTTCTGCAAAATGAGCCCTTTAGTGTATCAGGGGCGGGTCCTCTCTATGGGGGCCGCCATGTTTTTTTTTTTATGTTTTTTTTTTTTACAGTAGACCAGAGCAGACATACTAAATATCTTGGTCTAATGTAGCTTCTCCTGCATGCTCGAAAGGGAAGGGTGAGGTCAGGGATACAACATAACCAATAGATGTCAGCAAATCTTACACACTGCACCTTTGAATTCTTAAGAAAAAGGAAATATTTACCTCATGTAATTTTTTATGTTACATTTTTCGATGACAATGCTTCAAATTTCTGTTTTATAAAATTGTCATCTAAATCTGCCCATTTTCGATATTTTTTTTATTATTAGTACACCAACTAAATAAAGAAATTTATAAAAGAAATGTACAAAATAATAATAATACATAATTATTTATACAATTTTCCCACATGAGTAATTTCTTGTAACGACCCACAGTTAAATAAACCACACTCCTGCGCCTGAAGTCTTCATCGCCTGGAGACTCATCCACATTGCTTTCTCAATTCCACAGGCGTGTGTCAGGACGCGGTAATTGAGTGAAATTCCAGTTCGGCAGTTCAGTTTCACAGACGAGTTTCGCCGCGAGGCGCTTCGGCCGCCTCTGCGCATTACAACACGATTGGCTCGGCTGTGTTTGCAGTGCTGGTTTGCATTGTGTCGAAGGAGGTTGGCATCCGCTCACTTGGTCTGGCACAATAGAGAAAAGGAGCCACACCCCGGATTCATCCCGTCACACTGTGACAGTGGAGCTGCATGAATCCACAGACTCTGCTGCTGCTGCTGCTGCTGCTGCTGCTGCTGCTGCTGCTGCTGCTGCTGCTGCCTTAATGACTAAGTGTTAATTAGCTCTTCACGCAGCTGAATCTGTATTTATTTCTATATTACCTACGCTGGCAACTTTTAATTATTTCTAGTGTGTCATAATCTGTGTATTGTTTGATCAACCCTTAAAGGTGCAGTGTGTAGGATTCTCAATTGCAAGATTATTTTCTTTTGGTAACTTTTTTTCCAATTTCTAAACAACTTTTTTTTTTATTTATTTAATTTTTTTATAAATTCATACAAATTCATAAAAATATGCCATTAAATGAAAAGACATTACAGGCACAGTGTGTAGGATTTTCCTCTCACATTCCCCTTCACTTCCAAAGCATGTAGGAGAACCTCTGGTGGCCTCTAGTCCAAACCTCAAGTGGTATAAGGCGTTCAGCTGAAACATGCTATTTCACCACCAGATGTCAGTGAATCCTTCACATTTTACCCTCCTAAACCAGCTATGCACATTTACAAATGTAAATAAGACAAGAAACTGCTTCAGAATTGCTGAAATGTGTGTGAGGTCCTTTACTTTGCTTAGACTTAGGATGAGTGTGTCAGGGTTAAGGTTAAGATTAGAGGGTTAGGGTTAGTTTTGGTTGATCCACTTCAAAGACCATCATCATTGTCATGTTTTTCGAAAAAAATGAATCATTATCATATTAGTTTTCGCTCCAGATCATTTAATATTCATGAAACGTTTCTTTAAAATATATTATTGCTCACTTCCTCAGATTGACCCCAAAGATCGGTTTCCCCTGGAGCGAGATCCGAAACATCTCCTTCAACGACAAGAAGTTCGTCATCAAACCCATCGACAAAAAATCCCCGGTGAGTCACAAAAGTTCGATTCCGCTGGACGCCGCTGCATCTCAAGTTCGACTTGGGGTTTTGGGATCGCTCCCCTTCTCATCGCCCCTCTCTCTTTGTGTCCCACATGTCAGGACTTTGTGTTCTACGCCCCGAGGCTGCGCATCAACAAGCGCATCCTGCAGCTGTGCATGGGGAACCACGAGCTGTACATGCGCCGCCGCAAACCCGACACCATCGAGGTGCAGCAGATGAAGGCGCAGGCCCGAGAGGAGAAGCAGCAGAGGCAGATGGAGAGGTAACGCTTCACCACTGGAACTCACCCAGTCCCACACTGCACCTTCAGCTGTTACATGTATGCGCCATGTTCAGTATTTAAAGGTGCAGTGTGGAAAGACTTCTGGCCATTTTTTTGTGTGTCATTTCTAAGTAATATTGCAAAGCAACATGCAACTTCACCTCCAAATCTTACACACTGCACCTTTAACTGTTGAATTTATGCTCCATGTTCTGTATTTTCTATGCGATTCAACTTTCGGCAACATTCACATAGTTTTAAACACATTAAAAAAAATTTTTTAAAAAAAAGTAAGAGGTTTATGATAATCCATCGAATTGATTAAAGGTGCTGTGTGTAGGATTTGGTGAAGGATCTCAATACATAAAAAAAAAAAAAAAATCCATTTTGCCTGTAGAAAATGAAATAATTTCACCTAAATCTCACGTACTGTACCTTTAAAGTCCCGAGTGAATCTTTTGACCTCGTTCACTGGACCCAAACCTCTCTCTACCCCGCTCGCTCCTCTTACGAAAGCAGTGGGACACGTGAAGTGAAACCTCCCTCCGCCGGGCGATCACGCAGCATTCCTCCTCACTCAAATGGGGCCAAAGCACTTCCTCAATCGCCCAAACTGAAAGTGAAGTGAATGGATGTTGACCCTGGCCTCGGCTCCAGCTGTCGGCCCGCTGTCTGTCCCGCACAGCTGTTCAAACACGGTGATGTAACGGCGAGCAGACAACACAGTAAATACCAGGAGGGAGAGCCCTTAGATCACTACAGAGAGGGTTCACAGGCGGGAGGTCCGAGGGCAGCGGGCCCACGTCCTGACGCAGGAACAGGAGAGTTCATTTAAATAGCTCTGAACTCTGAGAGGTTTGATCTGAGGTCATTTGGAGGTCACGCCGATTTGATATGACCAAAAGAGAATCTCCTCCTCCTCCTCCTCCTCCTCCTTCCGTTGATGCAGTGTTGGAATGGAAAGAGCGTGGCAATGCAGCTTGGTGCTGTATTTGTTAAAGTTACCTTGGTTGTTTACTTTTGCCACTTTAATCAGTCTCAGAAATACTTCTGTTTATTACATCCTCTTGTCATGAGCACACATTGTATATAAAACAGGATGTAGTGTCCGTGACGTCACCCATAGGTTTCTGCAGAGGCTCACTCGTTAACTCCACCTACTTCCTGGTTCAAGGCCGGTTCCGCAGTGCTGACGCAGCATCCGCAGAATGCGTCAGGTCTTACCAGGTGTCACTCAAGAGGCCACGCCCCTTAATTGTGCACACTTTCAAACCTCAGTAGAATGAAGGAGTGAGGGAGCCACTGACCGAGACAAAAGCGTAGTTTGTCCCAGACTTTGAAAACATGTTCCTCTCACCTCCAACGACCATTTTAACATGCGAGTCTATGGGCATTGACTCGCTTTTGGAGCCAGCCTCAAGTGGCCACCCCGTGAACTGCAGGTTTTTCGCCGTGTTCCCGACTCTCCCGTATTTGACCTTGACTGATGCAAAGTCTGTGGTTCAGCTGCTGTAACGGAGCAGCACCTACAGACCCGCCACCGATCTCGGCTCACGTGTCGCCGACCATTGTCCGGCGGCGACGGCCGTACATCATCGGCCACGTGTCGACTCGCTTTGTGGTCTCACGCCGGCCGCCGTCTTATCTGCAGGGCCCAGCTGGAGAACGAGAAGAAGAGGAGGGAGGCCATCGAGAAAGAGAAGGAGCAGATGGAGCAAGAGAAGCAGGATCTGATGATGAGGCTCTACCAGTTCGAGGAGAAGACCAAGAAGGCGGAGAGAGGTGAGGCGGGGGGGGGGGGGCGGGGGCGGGGGGGGGGGCGGAGGAGGCGGGGAGCGTGGGGGGGGGGGGGGGGGGGGGGGGGGGGGGGGGGGGGGGGGGGGGGGCGGAGACCAAAACAAAGACACGGGTCATCCATCAATTTGACCCGAGAACAGAGAGTGTGTGTGTGTGTGTGCAGATGATTAGACTGTGTGTCTTGATACAGGCAGGGGAGTGACAGGCTGAAAAGGTTATTTATACCAGCCAGGTGTCATGTAAACAATGTGGGGTTTCAACTGTTTGTTTTTTTTTGTAGCGCAGCCGAACAGTTATAATTTGACCGTATTGTTTTTGATTAGATTATTATTGTTATAAGGCAAATGGAGTAAAGGTCTTCAACATATCAAAAATGAATTGAATTTAACAAAATGACGTGAACGTGGTTGAAATTGTGTTCTGGAGTCATTTTGAATTGACGTGGCAAAACGGTCCTCGTGGAACCATTTTTGTTGACCTTGTGAACACATTATTTGAATAATGTCTCAAAGGAGCCTTCTCAAATTTCGCAGGTACTTTAATTTAGATTTGAGGACTCAATGATTTGACTTTTGTCCGTTAAAGGTCAGAGATCAAGGTCATGGTGGCAGAACAAAATGTGGCCTCTCGATCACGATCCATCGTATTTCCCGTCAAGGCGATATCACACAAACTGCCTTCAGAAATGTTTACAGAATTCAAACCAGTGATTTCACTCCACTCTGATATTTCATATACCACGATAACCACCTCCTCCTCCTCTTCCTCCTCCTCCTCCTCCTCTTCTTCCTCCTCCTCTTCCTCCCTGTGGTCCGTCTGTGCTGTAGACCTCCAGGACCAGATGCAGAGAGCCATGATGCTGGAGCAGGAGCGGAGGAGAGCAGAGGCCGAGGCGGCTCGTCTGGAGGCCGAGCGTCAGGCCGCCCTGCTGGCTAAAGAGGAGCTGGCGCGCCACGCTGAGGACCAGAAGAAGAGCCAGGAGCAGCTGGTCAGTATTTATTTACGTAGTCATTTATTTAATTAAAACCACGCCGATCAAAACACTCAAGGATTCAAACCAGGGTTTAGTCAGGTGGTATATACCCCTATGTACACTGTCACCCAAGGACCACCCACAGGCGAGTGTGTGTGTGTGTGTGTGTGTGTCACTTTAACAGCCCTGGCAGTAAAGCTGCGGTTCCTCCGACACTAGTTGTTAAACACTGGTCAGACTCCTGCTGTGACGCCTCTTTACACTTAAGAAGCTCGCGCGGCGGATTAACGTGGACCGGCCGTCACTGGAAAAGACTTGGTGCACATTTGAAAGCATTAACAGTCACTTATTAACAGCAAGTGTCCCTGTGTTTTTCATGGGACGTCCATCTGCGCCGCTCACTCATTGAACACCGTCAATGAATGATTTCCCCCGAGAAAATGTGAACCAAAATCCCTCTTCTCTTTCAGTCTCGCAGAGAAAAGGAAATACAACTCTGTGGACTCTCTGATAATAATCTGTGCTGTAGTTTTTGCACAATCCTTCTGAAGTAATACTAAATCCCAAATCACTGCACATCCATGTTTAAAACCAGTTAAACCATGAGGTGAAAGTCCGATATTATAAAAAAAAAAAAAAAGGGTGAGATAAAAAGTTAATGATTAGATTTCAAATCAATAAATCTATCAAAGCTAATAATTAGAGTGTCAGCTCATTCAGTTCAACGCTTTAAACATTAAAACCCAAGTATTGTTTAGTTGATCTATTGTGATTTATAAGAAAATGTGGTGCAGCATGGCCGCCTCCACTATAAGTGGTTCACTCTAGGATAATTTTTATTTTTTATTTTCTAAATGTACATTTCTGCCACATGGAAATATTACACCTAATTCAAACACACTGGACCTTTTAATGTTGTTGTGTTTACAATTGCAGTTTTGAATATTCGTCTTTGCATCTTTGACCCCCAACTGTTCACTGCTCATGATTTCCCTGTTCTTTACACATGATATTTCCATATGAAGTCACATGTTTTTCTTGTGGTTTTAAAATAAATAGACTCTCGGATCAGACCCAGAATCAACTTGAATCCTCGGTGTGTTTGGTGCCAAGTCGGCGATCTGCATAATTCAGATGTCACTCACCTGCAGAGCGAGACCTTTGATGCACAAACAATTATTGACGAATTCAAGGGAAAGTTGTGCAACAAAGGAAAATAGAGGCCATTTCCATGTTTATATCAAATATGTTCTTGTCCTTCACGGTGATGAAGGGAGAAAATCAGTGTCTTTATCCACGTGTGTGTGTGTCCATGTGTGTGTGTCCGTGTCCTCTTTAACAACCATATGTCCTGTTGTCTTGTCTCAGGCTGCAGAGTTGGCAGAGCACACGGCCAAGATCTCACTGCTGGAGGAGGCCAAGAGGCGCAAGGAGGAGGAGGCCGACTCATGGCAGCTCAGGGTGAGGGCTGAGGCTGAGGCGCCATTTACGCCCAACGTGGAAGCGCAGGATTAGCCGCCGCCTCGGAACCAACCATGTGACTTCACTCACCCCGCCTCCTTTCCCTCCCTTCCCTCCGCTTCCCTTCCTCCTCCCAGGCCCAGGAAGCCCAGGACGATCTGGTCAAGACCAAGGAGGAGCTGCACATGGTGATGACGGCGCCGCCGCCCCCTCCCCCACCTCCGCCTCCCCCCATGTACGACCACCTGGACGACAACAGCGACAGCGAGGAGAACAACAGCACGCACAGCGCCGACCTGCAGATGGAGGGCATCAACGACCACCGCAACGAGGAGGAGCGTCTGACCGAGGCCCAGAAGAACGAGCGCGTGCAGAAGCAGCTGAAGGTCAGGACTCCACCACCGCGTGGCGCTCTTCGCCATTATTTACCGCACCTTATTAATACTCACGTTTTGGGCTGTTTTCACTTAGCATTTTTTTTTTGGAATTCTCGTCCCTATGGATACACGAAGCTGGAGTCACAGTGCTGTAGTACATTTTCCCGGCCAGTAGGCGGAGTCGCAACGTCTTTATCGCGGTCTGTGGTCTTTTCAAAGTAAAATTGGGACCGACTCCTTTATTTTTATTCCGCTTTAATTGTTATTTCAAGACTAACACTGTAGAAGCTCAGTGTTTAGTTGCAAAATAGTGATCACACCAGAAACCACACCGCCCCCTGCTGGTCGACTCGCAGCCAGCGTTATCAATCTGCAGTTGCAACATGCAGCCAAACTGCAGCGCTCACACTATGAAAACAAATGATCGAACGGGGGTTTTTATTTTGAAATTCTTTTTACAATCAATGAAAGACCCAACTACATACAGTTTTTTCAGTGTAATCTTACGGCCCCCACTTGGTCTCCCCTTTTTTAGGTTCCCATAGTCGACATCCTTGTACACATTTCATGATATGGATGTAAAGATTAACAATAGATGTAAGCAGTTAGTTTTCACAAACATAATCAATTGCGAAATGAAACTCATCATGGTCTGTCAGTCATGTCTATTTTTGCAGTGAGTTATAATCTCTTACATATAATGTGTGTGTGTGTTTGCGTCATCCACAAATGTCCCGAACCTTACTTACTTTGCAACAAAGTGCAGTGTCATGGTTCTGCTATTGTCATGTTTATAAGCTACAATGTTATCCCCTCCTCCCCCTCCTCATTTCTCTCTCTCTGTGTCCGGCCCCCCCCCCCCCCCCCTCAGGCCCTGACCTCAGAACTGGCTCATGCGCGTGATGAATCCAAGAACACGCAGAACGACCTGCTCCACAGCGAGAACATCCGAGCCGGCCGAGACAAATACAAGACCCTGCGGCAGATCCGGCAGGGCAACACCAAGCAGAGGATCGACGAGTTCGAGGCCTTATAAGAACCAAGCCTTCGTGGCCACGCGCCCTTTCTGAATGGTCTCTACGGCGAATCCTTGGCCGCCACACACACACACACACACACGCACGCACACACACACACACACACACACACACACACACACACGCTCCTAGAGGTGAACTCCTGTGGTGTGGCAGCGTGCAGGGCTTTGACGAAAAACTTAGTGCCAAAACTTCCTCTGGTCTTAGTGTTGAATTTATAATTCTTTTTTTTTTTTTATCATTTAATTTCAGACCAAAATCATTCCTGTTTTTAAGCAGACTAGTGGTGGGACTAGCCAAATTTTATTATTATTATTATTATTATTATTATACTTAAAATTATTATTATTATTGTTATTATTTCCTGACGTGCACATAGTATATATGTAATCAAAGTGTTGGAGGATAGAAAAAAGGACCGTGCATCATTTTGTAGCGACCACTCAGAAAGGGGGAGGAGCATGTTTGTTTTTGTTTTCATCATATTTGAACACTTCCATTTATGTTGAACGTTGCTATACATTAGTTGAAATCATGCCTAGTTTGATATTTATACTGTATATGGGACATATTAAAACAAAAGGGTATTTCATCTTGGTTTGTATATTTTTGCTATCTACTAATGAGAATGAGAACATATGTTTCAAAGGTTTTATATATATTGACCAGACATAATAGCAGTCTTATGTTCCATATTGTTTTTTCTTTAGATCACTAAATTAAAGAGATTTAATTGTAAATTATTATTTTTTACTGTAGGAAGCCTCTATAGCTGCATGCCATGAAATCAGTGAAGGAGATCGCGATCCATATCTAGGTACTTTTATTTTGATTCGTTGCCATGACGATCACGGCACAAGGAGGAATGTCGGTCCCTCGCCGGGGACACTTAGGTTTAATATATATCTTTTTTTTTGGTTTCGCCGTCGAGCGGGAGACGAACGCACGTGTGGCGTGCGTTTTATTTGACCCTCCAAAAGTGGCCTTTCTCTCTCTGCAGGGTCCACTGCCCCCGACACGCTGATGTACGTACGTCCGAATGAAATATCTTTTATATTTGTGCTCCGTCGCAGCCTCGCATCATCACTGAGGAGGAGGAGGGGGAGGGAGGGGTAGGAGGAGGGGGAGGGGGAGGGGGAGGAGCCAGGGCTGAGGTCAACATTTATACAGGGAGTCAGAGCAGCAGCCACGTACACTGTAATGAAAACCTCTGCTTGTATTTGTATATGAACAGGATTTTATAATGAGGTGTTCGACATATTGGCAATAAAAAAAAATGATATGATTCCACATTGGTGTCGGTTTATTTTATAACGTATTTAAAGGTGAAGTGCGTGGGTAAACCACAGTTGTCCAGAGTCGGTCACTGCACATTTACTGCCTTTTGGTTTGGACTCGGATGGATCAACTGTTGCTGAATCAGTCAACGTAAAGCTATGCACTGTGGATGGGATGATGAGTGACTGAAAACAATTTCAGTTTCTCTAAGCTGAAGTCAAGGGATCTTTTACCGGCCAATACGTTCATACATTGTATAATATTTCTTTATAAGTTACTTATTAGTAATACAAACTTGGGATTCAAGTGTTAATTTGGGGGGATTTTGGTCCATTTTGATATATCCTACACATTTGTATCCACTTTGGATTGAATTCTTTGAAAAGTCTGATTCTACAGGAGGATTTTCATCAAACCTGGCAACCGCAAAATTGTTTCATACTACATATAATATTTTGTACCATCACATGAGGGGGAATTTAGCATCTAGTCACCGTGTGAATGTTATAATTTCATATTCTGTTTCTAACAAGGAAACAACTGCATGTAATTCTTACACACTGCACCTTTAAACTTGTTGTTTGGCAGACAAATGCGTTAAAGACACACTGCGTATAAGCTGCTGACTCAGCTTACAGAAACATAAACTGGCTTTATTCAGGAAATGAATGAGTGGTGCAGTGATTGACAGTTGTTGTTGTAAACAAATCTCTCATTTCAAACAGCGAGTGTTGGACGACGTCTGTCCCAAGATGCGCTGACATCATGCCACTTGTTGGGGCAGTCACACAGCCGGTTACCGCGGTGACGAGTGGAGAAGTGCGGGTTAATAGAGAATTCCAGGTCAGTGACATCACTGCTCCTTCTTCAGAAACACACTCTCTCTCTCTCTCTCGCCCAGTGAAACCAGAAACTGAACATGTCTTTCACACGCTGCTCCGACCGAGACAAGAAAGGCCTCATTGTGCACAGGAGTCCTTCACTGGGGAAAAGTCAAAGCACTTCCTGTCACAGTGGGTGTGGCTCCGCTATTTTATCTGTCTGAAATATTCACAAGTGTCTTCACTCGTTCATTTGCTTTGAAGGATATTTTGTCGTTTGACTCCCAAAAGCTTTAAGCTGAAATTTCACCTTCACTCGGTTAGATTCAGTGCTGTGGCCGACTCTTCTTGAAAGTGAAGCCCAAAAGCCTCATGCACCCCCTAGTGGCTGAGTGCAGAATGACACTTCATCCGTGTTAGTGGACTGGACATGGACCAAACTAAAGGGTCAGAAAGCAGGGGTGTGGGTGGGGTAGTTTCATCATGATTGACGTTTACCCCTTAAATTAAAATTTGAATAACAGTTTCTTGGTTAATATTCCACCTTTTCAAAATAAGAGGAGATAAGATAAGATAATAGAATTTAATCAATCATTTTTCTTGAGTAATAGAAACAGGCTTGTGATTGATTCCTTTTTTTCAGTTGACCTTGCCCCAGCTTTGTGTTACTCTGCTGCCCCAAGTGGTGAAATCAGGAACAACAGCCAACGTCAGTTTAACAAAAATGTCTTTACTCCAGTTGGTCGGTTTGAGCATCGTGTGATGATATGATGTTGGGAGCCTTGATACAGAGTCAGTATAAATAAATACTTTATCGATAAATATGAAAACAAATCACAAAAACAAGTCAAATAAATTAATGCATCATAGCTAAGGATCCTTGAAATTATTTTAAGGATAAAGTTTGTTATATACATTCATTACTTTTTAAATGTTGATTTATATACTGATAATCATTTGAATATCATCATACCTGCTTGACTTAGGGTAAGTTATTATATACTGTTTATAGATATGAGATATCATGGTTCAGCTGTGGTCCCACAGAGAGAGAGAGAGAGAGAGAGAGAGAGAGAGAGAGAGAGAGAGAGGTGATGAGATGCCTGGTTTCACCTTCAGAAACTTGGCATCTTCCAGATGAGCACTCTGCTTTCAGTTCCAGAGTAAGATACCTGGAACACACACACACACACACACACACACACACACACACAGCTACATTAACACACACCCTTTGGCTGACTAAACCCTTGAGAGTCTTTTAAGTATTAACAAACACACCAGAACACACACAACACACCTCAGAGGCCTGCACACACACATCCACAGACACACACACACAC
>JAFBJT010013965.1:16961-33300 GCA_016785325.1 Chascanopsetta lugubris | reverse complement strand
CCCCCCATAGTCCCTCTGGACTCTGAGCAGACCGGTGATGAACTGACCACAGCCATTCGTCTGTTGATTGAATACATTTGTCATTTGATTCCATTTATTTCCATGTCACGTTGACATTGCACATTAATGCCGACACTGTGGTTCCACGGCTCCAGGGACGGTGGCGCTCGCAGGACAACGTGCCCGCTGACCTACATTCATCTGCACTGGGTTTACATCTGTGTGGCCGATGTCCACCACGGTCAGACTGTGTCAAAGGAAGCTCTTGAGATAAATGCCCACGGCCCATTACCCCCCCGCACTATTTAGGACAAGTCATTTCACTTTGATGGTCGACCATATTTATCCGAGGCGGAGTAAACAGAGCAGGCGCTAAATCAGAGGGGAGGAGGAGGAGGAGCAATGAAAGATGGAGGCAGAGATGGAGGACTAGGCGTGATGGTGATAAGGTTAACTGGATATATAAACACAAATGGGTTCGAGCCACAGTAACTGTCTGAGACAATAAAAAAAAAGAATGATATGAAACCGTAAAACAATATTATGTTCCCCAGTTTGTCTTATCTGTTGTTGTTGTTGCGTTTTGCAGAGCGGCGCCAGAACGTCCAGAATGTCCAAACGTCCCGAGCAGGAGGAGACGGTCAGCAGATGGAGGCTCCTCTCCGGAAGGAACCGGCCCTTTCGCTCCTCCTCCTCCCCCTCGACCAGTGAGGTGTCTCGGATTCCCGCCGGCGGCGCCAAACCCCCCCCCCGCTCCTGCATCTGCTCCTGCGCTCTAAATAATGAAGGTAATAATAACGAGCGCGAGGCTCCTCCCATCGGGGGGTCGAGAGGTCGCGCCACCTGTGGAGAGGTCACTCTCCACACATTCCAGCAGCGGCTCCGGGTTCTGTCACCATCCCGGGCTCCTGCCGGTGCTGACTTTGCTCAGGAGGTGAAGTTAAAGGGACATTCCACTTGATTGCAAGGTTGCAGTTATGTGTAACACATGGGGAAACATGATCTGGCATGAATTAAAGCAGGGAGTACATTCCAGCAAATTAACTTGATTTATTGTGACATCAGCGCACGGGAAAATGTAAACAGGAAGTGGGTGTTTCAGTTCAAGCACCTCTTTCCAATGAATTCCGCTGATTTGTGAATTTGACCTTTTGACCTTTTCATCTGCAGTCAAATTGCATTGATTTGATTCCCGTGTGTCATGAGAACAGGAAACAGGAAGTGCACCCAGGGTTAAAGCAAGTGGCGATAGAGTGGCCAAACTGCGGTACTGCAACTGTTGCATTGGTCATGTGGCACCACACAGGCTCCAGGTGCCAGCAGATAGATTTCAACCCACATTTTCCCGTTTAGAATCATTGTGGACGCGATCATGTGATTTCAGGAGCGCAGGAGTTCAGCACATGTTCAGTTCAATCCTGACTTAAAGGTGCATTAGGAAATTTTTAGTTTTATGAACAGGCTGTGACCATAGACTGTGTATAAAGATGGGCGTGGCGTCCGTGACGTCGCCCGTTGGTTTCAGCGGAGTGCTTTTGAGGCAAATTGCGGGCGTGTCCCTTGTCGCCATCTTGCAGAATCCTAACTCCTCCTACTTCCTGGTTCATTTGAAAAAAACGGGCAAAGAGGCGGAACACACACGGAGCTGTGGGTGGGCCCGTGGCGCTGTCGCATCGTTTGCGGTACGTAGAGGTCGGCCGGGCTGCACGTCAAGAGGCCACGCCCTTAATTATGCGCAATTTCAAACATGGAAAATAAAGTGAGTTGGAAAAATTAAATCGCCCCTCCCCCCCTTGGTACAGTTGTCATGGTAACACGTGTGACTGATTGAGAGCAAAACGAAAGTCCGTAGCAGACTTTAAACACCTTTCACTCACCTCGGAAGTTGATCATTTTTCAACCGCGACTTTTCTTCACTTCCCATTGCGCCTCATCCGTCTGCGCCGGAGGTTGACCCTCAGCTGTGACGAAGGCCGCGGATGTTTCCGCTGTCGGCGTCATTCGAAGTGACTCAGATCACGCTATTGACATCAGCGCGTCACCCGCCTCACCCGCTCCTCTCCGAGCGTCCTGAGCGCGGGCGCCGCCTTGCGCCTACAGCCACGGAATCCGATTCATGGAGAAGTGAAAAAAAAACGAGGCAGTCAGGCTCAGGTTGGAGCTCACGTGGTCGTCCTGGCTCCAGCCGCAGCGTCTCACGGCAGCTGTGTACGAACGCGCCGGTTGCCAGCGGCACAGTCTGACTTCTTTCACAAAGAACTTTCAAAGTAATCAAACTCCCGCGAGGACAGACTGTGCGCAGAGGGAACAGAGGAATGGATGCGGCCGCCTCATTATGGGCAAACCTCTTCGACACGACCACAGTCATTTGACTCCGTTTTGTGTGTGTTTTTTTTTGGTTTCACGATATTCATAAGCAAATGCTTTGATGTGCCTCTAAACCGCTTACTACTGTTATTCGACCGAGTGGGAGAAAACCAGAGCCCACAATAAAGGAAGCAGTGTATGAACCATTGTGGCTTCACCAAGGGGCCGTGTCCAAATACCTCCCGTTCCCTGCTTGAATATAGTGTTTGTCTGCAGCCCGACTCATTGACGCATGAAGCAGATGATGAAGTGGTGCAGGAGTTGTGAGTATCTCGTCCTTTCTTTAAAACGGGTCATGGCCATTTATAATGCCTCCACAGTAACGGGCCTTATTCCTTTCCTGCGAGGAGGAGACCTTTAATGAATCATCGGGGGTTATTCCTGTGCCATGACTAATCAATCCAAAGCCTTGATTACGTTCGTCGGCCACCGGAACAATTCATCTTTATACCGCCTCCCTCTCCCCGGAGGATCTCCTGCAGATAACGTTGACTTCTCCTTTTTCGGGGCTCGATCCGAGAGGACGACACGCAGGGAAAGATTCCCCTCTAATTGAAAACTCCCTCATAGCCCCCCCCCCACCACCACCACACACCCTCCTCCTATAAACAACCACAGCAACAGCAAAAGAAAACTTCTGACAGGCCACATGGATCCACGCTCTGACTCAGTGGAGGACAGCGGCGCCCACAACAAGGCTCCAGGCCTCTCTCTCTCTCGCTCTCTCTCTCTCTCTCTCTCTCTCTCTCCCTCTCTGCTCAGAGGCCCAGAGGAGGGGGAAGTCCTCAGGGGCGGTGGCGGGGCGAGGGGGTTTGGTGGGGGTGGGGGGTGGGGGGGGGCGGTTGGTGGTCGCCGGCCGAGCCGCGCCGCCACCGCTGCGTTGTTCCAGTTGTTGTGGGTCCAGGGATGAATGGAGCCGGAGCCGTGAGGACTTCAGAGGGGAGCTGCATTGTTGCGGTGGCCTGTTTTACATGAGTCTGTCCCTCAGAGGGAGACGCCACTTTGTTGTCAGCATTTGTTTCTCATTCTCTGCGGGTGGCGTGGATCCACTGCGGTCCGGCCCTGGGAGGGTTTAGTTTAAAGTTGCAGAGCGTAAAGTATTCCATCATGTGACGCGCGGACACATCCATGTTGTACAAACACGGTGGGGAACATACGGAGGGGCACTAATACATGTAAGACTGACACGTCCATCCAAACCGTTCACATGAGCTTTATTGAGGATGAATGTTTTGGACGTTATGGGAAGCAGGCGTTGTCGACCGGTCTGGGTTCGGGACCCACCGATCGCTCCTTAAAGGCGCAGTGTGTGAGATTTGTCCCTTTTTTTTTCCATTTACATTTTTCATTTTTGCCTCTTCTGTCCATAGGGATAGGATTACAAAACAATGATGCACTTCTATTTTTTTTTAACAAATGTATAATCACCTCAATGTACCACTCGCTTTTCCCAGTACCCTAAAAATGAGACCTCTGGGTCCTCTCTACGGGGGCCGCCATGTTTTCACAGGCGCCCGCAGTGGACGTACTGTTCGGACCGGCGCTTCTGTCTCCGCCTGAGTCAAAGGTCCGGTTCTGTGACCCGTGTGGCTGGAGCTGCTCGGGCCGACAGTGACGCCTCATCAGTCAGCGGGGAGAGGGGATCTCCGCCGCTCGGAGCCACTCGCTCGCTCTGTGTTGTCGGGTTGGTTTGAAGTGAGCGAATGAAAGCTGTGTTTGTCCACTGTTGCGCATTCATCCCGGCACACTTTCACTCAGCCTGCAAACACGTCTGCCCTTTTTGGCAAAGTGTGTTTCTGCGTTGTTTGTGGTCTAAGGTAACGCTTTGGCATGTTCATGAATATCCATGAACCATTAAAGGTGCCGCGGGCAACTTTTTTTTTCCCCCTCGAAATCACTTTTTATCGAGGTCAATAACCGAGCAGCTCGTTACAACGGAGAAGAAGCCCAGACGTTCACTGCGCTGTTTGATGAGGCGACTGTGGCCGCGCTCTCCAGGAGACACTGTGGGCGGTCCACTCGTCGCCATCTTGCCGATGCCCGGCTCCTCCTACTTCCTGGTTCATCCACAGACGGGCTAAGGAGGCGGAGCACGGGTCGAGCAGGGGGGTGGTCCACAGCATCCACAGAGGGTCGGCCCAGGTGTCACTCAAAGTGTCATGTGTTTACACATGTTGTTGGTCACATTATCCCACCCCCCCTGCCCCCACTCCTGCATTGGTTCTAAACCCACCTTGGGGTCGCGAACCCATTTTCAGCGGGTCGCGGGCATCTGACTGAACAGAGTAGGTTACGCTTTCATTTTGAAGAGGACTTTTTTAATGTGTGGTTGTGCCGTTGATTCACACTCCTCAACAGTAGGTGGTGCTGTAATGCTGACAGGCACCCGCCATTTCACAGATGGAGGAAAAGGCGAAACACGTGTTTTACACCGACGACATTAAAACGCAGCTCATCGAGTTTTGAGGGGAATATTTCAGTCTCTAGCGTCGCCACCTGTTGGTTGTTTTTGTTTATCGTTAAAGGTGCTGTGTGTAAGATTTTGGTCATTTTTGTCACCATCAAATAATGACATACGGACATTTTCATGAATTTATAATCACCTACGTAAATGTTTTATCATCCTAAAATATATAATAATACATACTAAACATCTTTTGAGTTTTATTGACAACTGAAGTCGACCACAGGTTCTCCTGCATGTTCAGAAGGGTGAGGGTGAGGTGATGGACGCAACATGCAACTTCACCTCTAGAGGTCACCACATCTTACACACTGCACCTTTAAAATGTTTTCTGTAACAAATTCTTTCGTTGAAAAAAAAAAATTTGAGAAGTCCCGAGGCCAAACCAGTGAGAACCACTGTTCTAGACCGTTGGCTGTAGAAAAGCAAGGAGTTGATGTCTGGTTTGGCACCAGGTTCGAGAGGTGGAGCTGGTGCTCGGGAGCTGTTGGTTCAAATGGGTTCTGTCATCTACGGTTTCATAGAGTGAATATTAATTTTAGATTTTTTTTTTAACGATAATGACGGGAGATAGAAGATGGTGACTCTGAATCGTGCGGTTTGTACCTTCCGTGGACAAGATAAATGAGGATCCATTTGGGCAAAGTGCAGCAGCTCCTCATTACTCGCATCACGTGGGGAACAGATTGATCGAGTGACGAGTGGAACAATGGGCGATGCCCCCGTGGACCCACTTGTGTGGTTCAGTCGCCCCCCTGCACAGAGCGGCGACGTGATGTATCGAGGGCGAGCGGAGAAGGAACTCATCGATCTCTCCTGTAAGTTCATAGTTAGAGAGAGAGAGAGAGAGAGAGAGGGAGAGAGAGAGAGGCTGCTTCCATTGTTATGTGCTGGGTTCGGTTTTTAAAGTGGAATGTGAGGCGGGATGGATCCGATCATGGAGCATGTGCAGATGGTGAAATGTAAAACAGAGAGACAGCTGCATTTGTCATACCATGCCAGTGGAGGAGGGTGGAGGAGGGTGTGGGTGGGGGGGGGGGGGGGGATGGAGGGGGGGGGGGGGATGCCACTTTGTCTCTGTCGTCATGCTGCTGACTGTTGTGGTCTCTTTTCTGAACATGTTCAATTCCTCACAGATGTGCCGTTCACTTTTAAGGCATATTCTCTATCATGGCCATTAAAGCCATGTAATGGCGCCAAGATGTTCCCGGAGACGGGAGGCGTATAAAATAAAAGAGGAAGGAGCGCGCTCGAACCGGGGGAGACGACGTGCTGTTAGCAGAAACCACATGGTTCTCACGCAGAGCCGCAGCACATAGATCTGCGCAGCATAGAGCGGGACGGAACGAGGCTCTTCGGTGAGGTTGTGGGCGGTTCACTCGGCACCGTCTTGCTGATCCGCAACTCCTCCCACTTCCTGGTTCGTCCAAAAATGGGCAAAGAGGCGAAGCACAGGTAGAGCCGGGGGTGGGCCCGTGGTGCTGTTGCAGTATCACGGGCCCCCCAAAAGGCTGACTCCAAAAGGGGGCACATCCCCATCGACTCCAATGTTAAAGGGATCAGAGGTCAGAGGTGGATGAAACCTGTTTTAAAGTCTGGAACTAACTTCTCTTTTGTTATCGGGCAGTCACATGTAGAGGGGGCGTGAATTCGTTTTGCTCATTTTTATTTGAGTGACATTTGAAATTGCTCACAGTCGAAGGCGTGGCTTCGTGACTGACAGCCGGGCCGACCTGGCCCATACCGCGGTGAGCTGTGGGCGGGACCACGGTGCCGTCACGTCACCGCGGTCCCGCCCACAGCTCCGTGTGCGCTCCGCCTCTTTGCCTGTTTTTGAATGAACCAGGAAGTAGGAGGAGTTAGGATTCGGCAAGATGACGACAAGGGACGCGCCCACAATTTGATTCAAATGCTTCTGCGGCAACCAACGGGTGACGTCCATCTTTATATACAGTCCATGGATAGAGGGTGGTGATTGGAGCGTTGTGCACAGTGCAGGGTCAGTGAGGGGGAACGTCTGCATGTTTCAGTTCCTCTCGTTTTATTGGAGCCCTGCTGAGGCAGCAGAGCCGGGCCTGGACTGAGCAGACCATATATTCTTCTAACAGACTGGCTCATAAAAAGACTAAACAGCCACCGCGACTAATCCATACTTTAAAGGTGCAATGTGTACGATTTGGTGACGTCTAGAGGCGAAGTTGCGCGTTGTATCGCCTCACCCTCACCCTTCTGAACATGTAGGAGAACCTATGGCAGACTTCCACTCTGGGCTACTGTAAAAACATGGCCGCCCCCCTAGAGAGGACCCACTCCTCATGTAAATATACATGAATGGGCTCATTTAAGGGTCATGGAAAACTTTTCAATTCATGAAAAAAGTTCATTTTTTCGTAATATTATCAGAGGTGACAAAAATGGCCGAAATCTGCAAGAAAACACACTGCACCTTTAAAAGTCCACGCTCTGAAAATGTCTCTCTCGCGGATCTCATTCTTGTTCTGAGTGTTTTTTCCCCCTAAACCATTTCTCATCGTATAAGGATTTGGACTCGAATGTCATATTTAGTTCTATCGACTGTGTTGGACATCCTGAAAGACATGGCGGCCCCCGCAGAGAGGACCCGCTCCTCATGTAAACATCCCCAAACGGGCTCTTTCAAGGCTAACGGGAACAAAAATCCACTGAGGTGAACATGCAAACGTCCGTATCGAAATTGTTACGTAATCTTTGCCTACCAACAGAAGTGAGAAAAATGATTGGAGTCGCACACACTGCACCTTTAATGGGAGAGAACGCGAGCGACGGCATGCGAGGAGCCATCTCTCTTCTGTCTGCTCGCAGGTCCGACACCAATCACCCGCGGCCCACTTGGTTGTGTAACAGCCGGCGAAGCCTTCCCCTCTGGTTCTCGTCCCGCGGTGCAAATATGAAGAGTGATGACACTCTGACCGTGGCCTCATCAGCTCCGTCATCATGAGTGAGTCCCATTATGTGCCGAGGCATAATGGCCCCACTGTGGAAACACACAGAGAGAATGAGTATCACTCGGCGAGTGGAAAACAAAGCCCATTTGAAGGCGTCTCGCCGTCCCGCCTTCCCTTTGTGTCGGCGCACGCAGCCTCAATCGTTTTCTCCTCAGCCAGTGAATGCTCGGCTTAATGTGGTCCCGCCGCTCCGAGCGGCGAGGCCCGTGGGCCCGGGTCAGACGCGGGGACTCACGCTCTCACACACAGGAGGACGACACGCGTGCACAGATTTCATGGGTTTTTTTTTTATTTGGGTCTTCACATGCAGTAACAGCGGCTCCGCGCCGAGAACATCTCCGCCGAGGCGCGGACGCGATGGCAGGCTCCGCCCCCTCATTCCAAACACCACGACAAGCGACCATTTAAGCGGGTGAACACTCTTGAGGAATGGCGGCGCGTCTCCGCGGAGCATCGCGGAGGAGAGAGGCTCCACGCGCAGAACATGCATGTAAAATGTAGGTTTGATTTGGTCACGTCAAGGATCGATGTCAGGACACAGAGGATAAAGAACATATTCTTCCCCGACTACGTCAGCGCTCGGAACAAACTGAATGAAACAATGTCGCTGGTGTTTCAGAATCATCTGTATCTTATCACTGCAACAAAAAAAAAAACCCCTACACAGAAAAATGTGGAGAGCCAGAGCTCCGCTTCAAAGAGGCTGCAGAGCGGCTGTTGTCTTAGAGGAGGGAGGGGGGTTGGGGGTGAGGGGGTGGGGGGGTGGGGGGGTTGCTTTCAGCAGCCTCGGCCCCGACTGGTTCTCATCATTCTGACAATAAAACTCCAGGAGTTGAAACAAAGCAACGCTTCATGAAAAAAAAAAAAAAAAAATATGAGGGGGCTCGCAGATTTCCGCTGCTCTGTGCCAAACCGTCCCCCCACTTTGGTGATTTTAAGGAGAGCAAGTCAAAGCATCATTAAAAGCATAGATATCATCAAAAGCATAGATATCATTAAAAGCATAGATATCATTAAAAGCATAGATATCATTAAAAGCATAGATATCATCAAAAGCATAGATATCATTAAAAGCATAGATATCATTAAAAGCATAGATATCATCAAAAGCATAGATATCATTAAAAGCATAGATATCATTAAAAGCATAGATATCATCAAAAGCATAGATATCATTAAAAGCATAGATATCATTAAAAGCATATGTGATCCTTCAGTATCTGCTCAACTTGATAGTTGGACGTGATATTTCAGCATTCACAGCATCGGGCTGAATAGAGACAGACACTCTGTGTGAGTTCACTCTGATCATCAAGCCTGAAGTCAACCATCAGTTGAACTTTTCACCTTTCCCTCACTTTACCATCACAGAGGAAACCAGCATGACTCTGAGTGTGTGTGTGTGTGTGTGTGTGTGTGTGTGTGTATTCACTGCTGGACACCAGCATGAGGCTCAGACCCAGACAAACAGTGTGGATGCACAGACGAGGGAGGAAGCAGGCGTCTCTCCTTCCAAGAACAATTGCGCTGAATCGCTCTGCTGAATCTGTGACTTTCTAATCTATGTGAACGTTATTGTGCGAGTCACACGATTCCCATGCAGCTGGTTGTGTCTTTGTGGTTAAACTGAGGCGACACGCAGAGGAACACGAGGCCGAAAGGGAGAGGATGGAGGGAGGCGAGAGGCCGAGGATGGAAAGAGCCGGGGGGCCGCACCTTTCTGGAAAACAGCCCCGTGCAGCTGTGGTGAGTGGAGCCACGGGGATTACATTTGGGGTCCAACCCTCCAGTGATGACCTCCATTAGCGAGAGTACAAATATAGATCGTCAAACAGGACGAGCGCAGCACTTGAGATTTGAGGAGCAGGAGAAGTAGATAAGAGCTTGTGGTGGCTCCACCTCTCCTTCTTCAGCTTGTTGCACAACATGACAACTACTGCTCACGGGATTTGCTTGAAACATCCAAAAGGAATGAAAGATTTAGTGTGTGCTGACAATGCTCTGTAACCAAATCTGAATAAATCAACATATGTCTGACACAGTTTAGGAGCATGACACCATGTTATTGTCTTCATGAGTTTTCCCATAACAAAAATAACATGTCCTCATGTAAGACAAGTGTGAAACTGAGGGCTGAGAAAGAGCAGGAAGCGACTGAAGGAGCTCGGGCTCTTTAAATAGCGCAGGAGATCATTGGAGTCAGGTGCGACACATGAGAGCAGGTGCAGACCATCAGTGAGCAGGAGGAACGCGCACAGGAGGAAGTCCATGGAAGAAGAAGCCACCGAAATACAAAGACAACCATCGTTACATCATTGTTTTGCCACCATGTCAGAAAAAGACCCAAATCTGACCTTTGTGGACCTTTTTCTGCTTTTAAAATGAAATGCTAACTTCCTTATTGAATCAGTAGAATTGACTAATGCACCAAAACGTTTGACCATATGTCCTTGTCAGATGGTTTGACCTTGGACTTTATAAATATAGACTGAATGTCCATGTAACCGTATTCCCTAGGTTTAATATCATAGGTTAAAACAGTAAACTTGTTTAATCTATTCATATCTTTGTAGACGTTTGACTGATTCAATCAAACTACTCAGATGAAGGTGAATTAAATCACATTTACTCAACATAAGAGACATCACTTTATCAAATATGACCCGTTACATTGAACGTATTGAATTAGGTTTGATAGAAATTGAATATTGAATTGAAATATTTATTTTAGATCGCTCGGTTCGGTTCCAGGCGTGAATTCTGGGCCCGGCAGAAAGTCTGCGGCGAGCGGGACTTGTCCACGGCGCAGCTGGACTAACGCTGTGCGCCACGGATGCGTGACTAACAAAGAAATGAAGCCCGCCGCAGGACATTCCATATCCAGCCGTACCTGATGAAGTGCGTGAGGTTGCACCAGTGCTGTGGATCGATGTGAGTCATGTCCCGCTTGAAGTCCTCCCCGCAGACCTCCACCTCCCACTGCAGGCGCGACTCGTTGCACGCCCTCCTCGGCCGCGGCGGCGTGGCTTCCGTGCCGGAGCTGTCGGCGGCTGAGGGCGACCAGAGGAGACGGCTGAGGGTGAGGGTTAGGGTGAGGGTTAGGGTGGACGGATGGACGGGTGAATCGATGAGCTTACCTGTCAGCCCTTCCATCATCCAGACGTTGACTGTAAAGAAAGGACAGAGAGCGGTTAGCGCTTAGCGGTTAGCGGTTAGCAGTTAGCGGTTAGCGCTCCACACCTGACGCAGGCTCGTGAATTTCTCTGTTTATCTCGTAATTCTCATAAAAAAGCAAATCTACGGAACGGCAGGAGATTTGGGAAACCGCTGACGAGTGCAGCGGCTCGGGTCGATCTTTGCCTCAAAGTTCTGCGCTGAGCCCGTTGTGTCGTCGACGGGCAGCGAACGATTACTGAGAATGGACAAAACCTATGATATCTGAGGTGAGCTGCGGTCTCTTTCCTTCTGGAGTCTTGGAGTGAAGCTGCAGAGAAAACAACCCGGTGGCAGAGCACAGACACCTCCTTCTTCCCAACAACGACCGAAGCTGGACGTGCAGCGGCGCAGGAAGGTGTGTGTCCTCTTTGAAGTGCCACACTTCAAGGCACTTTGAAAGACATCCGCCGCGGGACGAAGACAAGCAAGTTAGCCAGCTAAATTTAGACCGTTTCCTGTTTCAGCGCGTGGGGAGGTTTTGAAGCGGAGCGACATGATTTCACTTTGTGCGCGTCGGAACAATCAGGAGGTCGAACCTGACCTACTTTATCTTAAGTGCATGTGATGTGTCGCTGAGGGACGGTAAAACGCGAGCACGCGACACGCTTCTTATGATTAAAGGGAAAATACGTAACATAAAGTTGATCAGCCTTTTCCAAAATGTCCCTTTGGCACAGAAGGTGCAGTCAGGGTCAAATATGTTCACAATCAGAATGAGTCTGGAGTATGTGGGGGGGGGGGGGGGGGGGGGGGGGGGGGGGGGGGGGGGGGGCATTGGAGTGCAGCAGGAGGCAGGACGTGTCGACATATTCAACATGTCATATTCAATATGGCATATTCATTTGCATCACCATAAAAGCCCTCGTCTGACTATATGTATGTGTACATGGATGAAAACATACTTATAATTTCTATTTTACAGTTTGAATCATTAGCAGCCATAAATAAAATCATGAAATCAGCCACAGTGACAAAGAACTACAACCTCTGCCTCAGATCCTGGCATCACCTCTTCCACCACAGCGTTTCCTTTTCCCGAGTCCTCCGACCGAATCATCCTGATTCCTCCTGACGGGTTTCCAGAGCGCTCACCGGACGAAGCCTGAGATCCAGGCAGCGAGGACCTGAATAAAAATGACCCTGTCTAAACGCTGGGAGCCATTACGAAGTCTGTCATTTAAAGTTCAGGTCAAAATCCTTTTAAAAGGGCAAGAACGCTCTTGGTAATTAGGCGGAGTCTTCCTGGAGCACTTCTCCAGTCGAGGTAAAACACTGGAAACATTCCACAACTTCAAAATAAGACTTTGTTAAATGAGCCGACTCTTTCCAACGAGAGCTGCTGAAAGCTTTTCTCACAGTCTTTGAAAGAGGAGGTGGAGCTGCGTGCCGACACCAGCAGGCTCAGGAGGCCAGGCGCTCATCTTTACACGCTGCTGCCTGAGAGTCTCAGAGGTCAACAGGGGTCACGGCGTCAAATCACCACCTCACCATATTAGATGCACTTTCTTCCGTCTCCCTCTATAAACGAGGGTTAGAGAGGTGAGGATGCACAGAAGAACAGAAAGAAGATAGAAAACCGCTCTCTTACATTCTCCGAGAGCTTAGAACAACAGGGAGGCGTCCTTTGTGTCGTCCGATCGATAAAACAAATCATCGCCAAAGTTGTCATAACTGCTGCGGCGCTTTCAGAATCCCGCTGCCTGAACCAGAACCTGGCCCTCAGCTGTCGTGCTTCGCGCAGGTTTCCTCTTCATCCCAGAATATCTCCTGACAATGAGCGCGAGCGGACGGGTCCGAAACAACCTCTGCTGCGTATGATCCGATATAAAGGCATAAGCAGCAGGAACGAGTGAGAGCATCATATCCCACCCTCTGAAAACAAAGCCCTGACGGTAAGAGACCACAGCTCTTTAAGGTTCTGTCAGGACCACAGGTCGTTAACCAGCGGCAGGAAACGCAGCCAATAACAATCAGGATCTCATCTCTCCTGCAAAGCGCTGGACCTCATGTCACATTATCCGAGAAACTGCCGAACGAGAGCGGAAAACCTGCACAGTTGTGGTCCCGGTGTTAAGAGTGTACTAACAGTGATGGTATGCCCCCCCCCCCCACTCCAAATGAAGCCTTTATATACAGAAAGCTGCCATTTTGAACTTTTGCAGTAAAGAAGTGAAACAGTAAACCAATCACCAGTGCGTATAAGATTTTCAACATCATAATTACATTATCAAATGATGAATTGTGCATGTAAGATAATGGGCACTTTAATGCAGGAATGAATAAGTTGCAGCAATACAGTGAGTGACATAAACAAAAGTGGCCTGTGTCTGAATGTGGCCAGATGACGAACTTCAGCTGCTTCTCAATGCGCAGGAACACAACACGTGTTCAAGGCATCAGAATTCAAATCATTTGTTTCTGTCTCTAAATCAGCGTTTATCATTCAGATTCAACTTCCTCTGAGACAGTCATGAAAAACAGAGCGTAATTGCCAGGCCAGCGCTCGTCATCAACTTTATTAATAAACACAAGCAGGATGAAGGATGTGATGAAAATAACCTGGAACGGCAATCGAGCTGCAGGATTCCCCCAGTATGAGGAGCAGGAGGGGAAGTCTGTGACTGTGTGTGTGTGTGTCTGTGTGTGTGTGTGTGTGTGTGTGTGTGACTGTGTGTGTGAGAGAGAGAGAGAGAGAGAGAGAGATTTGATGAGTTATACTAGGATTCACTCCTGAGAATGAACGACAGCCACTTGGTGAATCTCTCGTCCTGAATGTGTCAAATTGAGATCCTCCTTGTGATTTAGACAACAGATCAAACATATGAGCCCTGACCCTTTGTTGGGTGGGGGGGGGGGGGGGGGGGGGGGGGGCGTTCACACAAAGCTGGCCTGTGTGCCTATCTGATCAAGTCAATGATAAACTCTCTGTATTCATGTAGCATGTATTGATTCATACAGTGAATACGTTCAGTATCGAGCGAGAGACGGGATCAGGCTCAAACTGCCGACCCTGTTATATGATGACCCACTGTGACCCCTGAACCCCACACTGCTTTCCATCCCTTCATGCTCTGTTTTTGGTCTCCTCCACCTCCCTGTGAAAATATTTGGCTTTTTAACTACAAGACCTTATTATCAAAAATGGGTTTTCATTCTACTTTACTTGAGAGCACCGATGAAGACAAAGGCAGTCACATATGGAACTGAAATGAATAACATTTTTGACACTACAGAGCGAATGTGTCGGGGAGATGTACAGTAGGTACTGAGATGTGTTGAAGATGATTCCGAGCGGTGACAGACACAGACACTGAGGATAAATAGAGCTGATGCGCATGGAAGAAGATGCCGACGTGGAGAAGATATTTCCAGCCTCCTGCTCGTTCCACCCGCACTTCACCTCTCCACCCTCATGTTTTGACATTTGCCTGTTGCCTCCGTGCAGAAAGTCTCCTGCTGCACCCTCACCACCTCAAAGGTGAACTCCTGAAACCCACCCAGCTCTCCTGACATCTTCTGGAGTTGATCTGTCAACCACCAGCTCTCCTGACATCTTCTGGAGTTGATCTGTCAACCACCAGCTCTCCTGACATCTTCTGGAGTTGATCTGTCACCCACCAGCTCTCCTGACATCTTCTGGAGTTGATCTGTCAACCACCAGCTCTCCTGACATCTTCTGGAGTTGATCTGTCAACCACCAGCTCTCCTGACATCTTCTGGAGTTGATCTGTCAACCACCAGCTCTCCTGACATCTTCTGGAGTTGATCTGTCAACCACCAGCTCTCCTGACATCTTCTGGAGTTGATCTGTCAACCACCAGCTCTCCTGACATCTTCTGGAGTTGATCTGTCAACCACCAGCTCTCCTGACATCTTCTGGAGTTGATCTGTCAACCACCAGCTCTCCTGACATCTTCTGGAGTTGATCTGTCAACCACCAGCTCTCCTGACATCTTCTGGAGTTGATCTGTCAACCACCAGCTCTCCTGACATCTTCTGGAGTTGATCTGTCAACCACCAGCTCTCCTGACATCTTCTGGAGTTGATCTGTCAACCACCAGCTCTCCTGACATCTTCTGGAGTTGATCTGTCAACCACCAGCTCTCCTGACATCTTCTGGAGTTGATCTGTCAACCACCAGCTCTCCTGACATCTTCTGGAGTTGATCTGTCAACCACCAGCTCTCCTGACATCTTCTGGAGTTGATCTGTCAACCACCAGCTCTCCTGACATCTTCTGGAGTTGATCTGTCAACCACCAGCTCTCCTGACATCTTCTGGAGTTGATCTGTCAACCACCAGCTCTCCTGACATCTTCTGGAGTTGATCTGTCAACCACCAGCTCTCCTGACATCTTCTGGAGTTGATCTGTCAACCACCAGCTCTCCTGACATCTTCTGGAGTTGATCTGTCAACCACCAGCTCTCCTGACATCTTCTGGAGTTGATCTGTCAACCACCAGCTCTCCTGACATCTTCTGGAGTTGATCTGTCAACCACCAGCTCTCCTGACATCTTCTGGAGTTGATCTGTCAACCACCAGCTCTCCTGACATCTTCTGGAGTTGATCTGTCAACCACCAGCTCTCCTGACATCTTCTGGAGTTGAGGTGAGATCTATAACTGTACACATATCACTTTCTTCTCCCCAGCCGCCCCAGACATTTCTCCTATCTTGTCCACACACACACACACACACACACACACGCACACACACAACACCTCTGCTGAACAATGAAAGAATTCTGTGATGCCCCATTGTGCAGGAATAGCTCACTTCCCTACACTCAACTTTCCTTTTATTATTTTTTTAATAGCAGCATACGAGATCAGCAGAATGACTGCGGCTCAGCCTCAGTGCTGCTGCAGTCTCGGCAGAGTGTGTCAAGCCCAGAGGGGGTTTAGGGGCTTTGATCTAACACACAATAACCAGTGTGAGAGGGGAAGTGCCGTACATGTGCGCACACACTCTCTGAGGCAAATGACTGCATGTCTTGACTGCATATGCCAACAGATGGACCACTACAGGTCTTAGGCAGGTGGACACACACACACACACACACACACACACACACACACACACATCCATTTTGATATAAGCTTTAGGTGGGTGATTAGGGGAAGCGACCCAACGCGGGTCTGGAGTGATGGGAGGAAGCAGGAGGCTGCTGCTCTTTAGTTAGAGGAAACCGATACTCTGTCTGTGGATAGAGGAGTAATTATGCTCAAGGGCTTGGGGGGTGGAGGGCGTGCGTGGGGGGGGGGGGTTGGGGGGCGGGTGTTGGTGTGGTGTGGCTCGGGGGGCAAAGAG
>JAFBJT010013965.1:0-14561 GCA_016785325.1 Chascanopsetta lugubris | reverse complement strand
TCGGCCCCCCTCTGCAGCACAACAACCCGCTGCTGCCCTCGCTCACTCCGGAGGACAACAGCAACTGTAAGGACACAGAATCCTGCTGCCTCACCACATGTATACAGATATATATATATATATATATATATATATATATATATATATATATATACATTTGTTCACAGCCCAATCCACTGGGTGGAGTGCATTATATTTCACCATCAGCAGAATCTCGTTAAAGGGATCACAGTGATCATCCAATCTGTGCAGGCGGAGCTCATCTGTTGTTCCAACACACAGTTTTCCGATGTTTCATATGTAATCACATATTCTGGGATGTCCACTGAGGGGGATTAAGTAGCAGATCAATCTACAGTGGACATGTGTTCAGCAATGTTAGGTTAATTAGTGGCTTGTTTGCATGTGTGGCTCAGTGAGTGGCTGTTGATCTGTCCTCCAGTCCTCACCTCCGCACTGACCGACCCCCCCTCTAATCCTGTCCCCAGACAGGCTGATGCCAGATCAGCACAAGCTAGAGGGGGACCCCTGTCTGAGGGGCCGTCTCCATGAATCAGCACGCAAACATGTACTTGTAAAAGTTTTGGGCGACACTTTTTAAAAATCGTTTTCTACACAGCTGCCGTTTATTGAGCCGTATGAAGTCATAATCTTTATGACACATCTGTTCCCCTAGTCAAATGCATTTGATTTTATAGACATGAAAATAGTATGTAAGTACATCAATTTTGAGTTATTTAATTCCAATTCCTCAAGTTTCCAGAAAGGAATAAAAGGAAACATTTAAAATAATAAAATAAATTCACAAAGATATTATCTGACAATGTAAATTAAAATAAAGAGGTGCTGCACTCTGGTATTAAAGGTGCAGTGTGTAAGATTTGGTGACACCTACTGGTGAAGTTCATATTGTATCCATCACCTCACCCTCCCCATTCAAGCATACAGGAGGAACCTATGGTAGCCCCCAGTTGTCATTAAACCTCAAAAGATGGATAGTACAGCCACTCTGGGCATTTTAATATTTGTAACGTAAATGAGGACAGTTATTTTGCAATATGTTAAGAAGCAATGAGATTGAATCCCACAATGTCACGCATCATCATGTTTGTCAAGTTATGTTCGTCTTCCCCTTTCAGTTGAGTCACTTTGCTGTCACTTCCTGTTTTATTTTGGCGAGGGTTTCCTTTTCCTGTTTGTCTGCACCTCGTCTGTCTTTACCCCGTCCCATCTGATTCCCTGAGTGTCTGCACCTGGCGTGATTCCTGATTACCTGCACCTGGCCGTGGTTCCCTCTCTCCCCCTGTCCCTCGTTTCGTCGCCAGGGTGTTGTTCGCGCTCGTCCGTCACATTCATGTTCTCACTTCTCCACGTTAAGAAGACCATTGCTCATGTTTTAAGTTTTGTTGATTATCTCAGCCTTGTCTTTTCCTGATGTTTTATGTTGCCATTGTGCACCTTTTGTTTGCCCCATTGCGCAGTAAATATTCTTAAATTCACGCTCCTCTCTGAAGTCTCGTGCACTTGGATCCATGCTGTGTGTGCGCTAACCCTAACACACAATTAAAAACCAGCCCCTTGAGAACAATAATGCTGA
Source organism: Chascanopsetta lugubris (assembly GCA_016785325.1). Lineage (NCBI taxonomy): Eukaryota > Metazoa > Chordata > Actinopteri > Pleuronectiformes > Bothidae > Chascanopsetta > Chascanopsetta lugubris. The sequence continues at coordinate 12,964 of JAFBJT010013965.1, read as the reverse complement.
TGTGGCCCTGGGTGAAAAAGAGTTTGACACCCCTGGTCCAGACCATATGCCAGGAGGGGTCAAACATACGACCCGTGGGCCAGAACCGGCCCGCTAGAGGGTCAAGTCCGGCCTGCAGGAGGATGTAAAGCAATGTAAACAGTTTTTTTTAATTTACTTTTCAGTTTGAAATACTGTTGTTAACATCGGTTATATTTATTAATCATTTTGAATTTTGATATAATTCCATTGAAGGTGCAGTGTGAACGATTTCAATCTATTTTTGTGACTATATCTATAAAAATTGAATTTCAAAACAATGTATACAGACAGCTTTACAAATGTATAATCACCTCAATATCTGACTTGCGTTTACCCTTAAATAAGCGCTTTGGGAGGGGGTCCTCCCAATGGCGGCAGCCATGTTTTTACAAAAGCCCAGATTGAATGTAATGAGCATTTTTTAAGTTTGAATGACTACCAAGGCTACCATAGGTTCTTGGGGGGGGTGGATTCATATAAAATGCAAATGTTCCTTTAAATTGACAACTGTACTTGCATTTGCACTATGGCAACGGGAAATATTTGGAGTTGTCATTGGTTATGGTATAGGGCAGTCAGTTCTGGCCATTATTAACAGCAGTCTGTCTCCTGGTGTTGTCCCCATTTTAAACATGCTGTGGTGCAACCCCTGTTTAAGAAACCAGGCCTTGATAGTGGTGTGCTAGCCAATTGATCTGCCTTTTATCTCGAAAATCCTGTAAAAAGTTGTTCATGCTCAGTTAGTCATTTCTGGATGAGCACAATATCTTGGAGATCTTCCAGTCCGGGTTTAAAACAGTGGATGGGACAGAATCAGCTTCATTAATAGTTTTCAATGACCTCCATCCTTCAGGCCAATGATTCTGGAGATTATGTGATTCTTGTCCTGCTGAACCTAACCGTAGCGTTTGATACTGTGGACAACAACATCTTAATGGCTTGGTTGCAGCACCTAGTGGCTTTTTTTGGAAGCGCCCTGGACTGATTCATCTGGCTGATAGAACTATGTGTGTGAGCCTTGGTGGTTCTGAGTCCCACTCTGCTCCGCTGTCATCTGGGGTTCCACAGGGTTCAATTTTGGGGTCCCTGTTTTTCTCATTGTATCTCCTGCCCCTGGGTTCCGTTCTGAGAAAGTATGGGATCTTTTTCCACTGCCACGCTGATGACAGTCAGATTTATATGCTGCTGAAGGAAAAAGATGCCTCCTCCCTAAATCCACTTCTGTTATGTCTTGAAGACAGAAAAGCCTGGATGCCCTTGAACTTTTTAAAATGTATTGGAAGAAAAACAGAAGTGATGGTGTTTGGTCCCAGTGGCTCTTGTAAATCCCCCCTGTTGACTTTGGCCCCTTAGCACATTACATGAAGCCATTAGTCTCAAACTTCGGTTTAAGATGAACAGTGATTTTAAATTGGATCGGCAAATTGGTGCAATAGTTAAGTTCAGCCTCTTTCACCTTAGGCAGCTGGCTAAGGAGAAGCCTTTCCTTGCACAAAAGCACCTTGAAACAGTAATACACGCCTTCATGACTGTAATGCACTTTACTTTGGAGTCAGCCAGTCCTCCTTCAAACCTCTTCACTGAGTACAAAACACTGCTGCTCGCCTTCCAACTGGAGCACATAAGAGGGAGCACATTACTTCCATTCTGGCCTCCTCCACTGGCTGCCTGTGCACTTCAGAGTTCATTTTGTGATTCTTTTGTTTGTTTTCAAATCTTTAAATGGTCTCGCTCCGCTTTACCTCTCTGAGCTGCTCCATCCATCATTATGGAACAACCTCCCACTGCTCATCAGGCAGCCCCCTACCTGTCCATTTTTAAAACTCCTCTTAAAACCCATTTTTTTACTCCTTGGTCTTCAACCCAACATGAGACTCTGCTCTTGTTTTAGTGGTTGTTGTTTTATTGTTTTAACATTATTATCTGTTATCTTTTACTGTTCTTAAATTGTTTTTATGTTTTATGTTCTATTTTGTTTACGTACAGCACTTTGTCCAGCTGTGGCTGCTTTAAAGCGCTTTTCAATAAAGTTGATAGGATCTATATCATCGGTTATTTTACTATGATTTTACTCATTTGGCTCACTTGGGATCAAACTGGGCCGTATGTGGGACTAAAATGAGTTTCATACCCCTTCCATATGTGTATCCTGTTTCCTGTTCTGCTTTCCATGCATGTCATCCACCTTCAAGACATGCAGAACAACATGCATGTTATGCTGTGAAAGGTCAGCCGTATGGGTCCAGGTCTGTATCTTACAGCTCCTGCGGCATCAGCTCCAGTCTGCCCCACTTACTGCAGCATTGTAGAATTGTAGCATTTGCATCTTTAGCTTTACTTGGCATCACTCTGGACAACCTCAGCTGCACCATGCACTAGTCTCCTGTGCGGGCGCACAGCCTGGTGCCCCCTGGTCCCTCACTCACTCTGCGTTGTGTTTCAACACATGGCAGCTGATGGTCGCGGTCTAGACACTGTACATTTCTTAGAAAGCTTAGGGCCTAAGTCAAGAGGTTGTGATTAAGTTAAGGTGACGCAGTGTGAACCGTGTGTGTGTGTGTGTGTGTGTGTGTGTGTGTGTGTGGTGGGGGGGGGGGGGGGTCCAACAATGTGCTCATTATAGTGAAAGAAAATAAAACATTTAGGTGATTATAAATTAATAAAAATGTCAGTATGTAATTGTTTGATCATATTTTTAGAAGTGACAAAAATGATCAAAATCGTACACACTGTACACAATTGAATGCCAATTATTTCAAATACAATAATTGAAGAATCTTCTAAGATTTTTTAGAATTATATTTTATGTTATTTCTAATGTTAGCAATCTAAATTAATTTTCATTCTAAGAGTAACAAATGTAGACTTAAACCCTAATATTTCAAGAAAATGGCCTTTGAGAAATCCCCTTGAAAATTATGACAAAATTATCATGATATGCCAAAGTGAACAAAATACAGAGTTTCATCATGACTATATTTCTTTATACATTTCTGTTGTACGCTGAGGTATTTTGACCTCCTCATGACTACAATACCTCTCTATAATTGTGACTGATGAACATTTTTTTAATCCAGTAACAGCCGTATTTTGGTGAATGGTCTAATACCAGAATTTCAACTTCTTCAACCCAGAGTCCTACATACAGTCAAGCTCACCTCTTGACATTTGCCTCATACAAACAATTTATTTTGCAGCACAGACATCAGCAGTCGTTCTCCATTAGTCTCTCCCTAACACCTCTCACATGCCTCGCCAGCACTTTCTGTGCACATCCACATCCACAGCATTCCATTTCACGGACGACTCAAACATAACCTGCAGCAATGAAGCCTGTTAGCCCTCTCTTCTAAAACAGATTAAAAGATATAGGATTTGCTTAAGGAAACGTGATATATGATTATTATCATCATCATCATAAGTCTTTCTCGTTCACCTTCAGGTTCATGAATGTGTATCTCTGAAATCAAAAAATGCAGCACAGTCGCATTTGCTCCTTTCAAATCTAACATCAGGCCGATCTCCGAGAGGACACCTGTTTTATTCACCAGCACCTCCGAACATGCTCAGAATTTCAGTCCGCTGCCCCCCGCACCCACGCACCCACCCCCACCTTCTCCATCGCCAGGTCAATATAAATCCGTCCCTCCACATTGTCCTCCTGCCACCACCTCCTCCTCCTCTCCTGCTTTCATATCATTGACCCATTACAATTTATTGTTTGAGGAGCTGTGTGTGATGTGAACGTCTGTCGGTGCCAGCGAGTGGGGGTGCGTGGTTTGGGGTGCGCCTGTGATTACACTACAAAGTCTTCAAAGACGTACTGGGCTAAATGGAGCTCAAACTGTGGCCAATAGCTGAATCCAAATCCTCGTGTGTCATCGTGTCAGTTTGATAAGATTCAGGAGGGACGTGGGTTGATGAGTAAACATGACAACATCAATATTGCATGAGGGTGAACATCCAAAGAATTTCGGTCTTTAATGTCTGTCAGAGATCTGGGTCGAGCCCTCGTCGTATGAATATATATTTCGCCTTCCACATCGAAAATGTCAAAAGTGAGGATGAAGGAGCGTTAACCTCATTATTAGGAGAGTGTGTTTCCCCCATGCGAACTAGAACCACGTACCATGATACAACGAGAGCTGAAACAATTAAAGGTGCAGTGTGTACGATTTCTGTCATTTTTGTCACTTCTAAAAATATTTCAAAACAATTACATACTGATATTGCCCATTAATGTATATTTACATGAGGAGGGGGGTCCTCTTTTTACACAGTCGTAAAAGTGAATATACTAAACATCTTTTGAGTTTTAATGACAACTGAAGGTTCTCCTGCATGAGGGTGAGGTGATGGATACATCATGCAACTACACTTCTAGAGGTTTCCAATTCTTACACACTGCACATTTGATCGATTAATCGAATCGAATCGAATCTAAAAATTATTTGATTCCAATTTTCCCTCAATCAAATGATCAAATCTTGAAATGTGCAGTGTGTAAGATCTGGTGACATCTACTGGTGAAGTTGCATGTTGTATCCATCACCTCATCCTCACCCTTCTGAACTTGCAGGAGAACCCATGGTCGACTTCAGTTGTCATTAAAACTCAAAACATGTTTAGTACATTTACTTTTACTACTGTTAAAGGGGTCCCGTAGAGAGGACCCACTCCTCAGGTATATCTATTTAATGGGCTCATTTAAAGGTAATGGTCCAAAAAAATAATACACTCAGATGCTTATAAATTCATGAAAACGTCAGTATGTAATTGATTTGTAATAGTTGTAGAGGTGAAACAAATGACCACAATATCACACACTGCACCTTTAACTGAATGAAAGAAAATAATCGATAGCTGCAGCTCCAGATACAACAGCAGTTCTATTACTCGTCCTCAGAAACAATAGAAGTCCCATGGAACCACATACAAATTTGCACCCGGTCAAATTCTGATCCCAAGGCCTGAGGAAGAGGAAGAGGAGGAAGAAGTGGAAAGAATTCTACCTTGTTCAAACAGAGCCGGGGCACGTCAGAGGCATGGTCAGAGCTGAGGCTGCAGGGTCCTGGTATTTCCCCAGTGAACTGAAGCAGATGTCAGCACAGACACCTGCTCCGGCTCTGCCTCCTCCTCCTCCTCCTCCTCCTCCTCCTCCTCCTCCTCCTCTATCGCCTGCCGACCCAGATGTCAGGGGTCGCCGCCCTGCCCCAAAATACCCCCACCTACCGCTCCTGCATGCTAATACGCTCGCCACAGAGTTTTGTGCACACTTCGCATCTGTTGCACGAGCCTGATGCACGTACGGTGCGTGAGGGTGGAATCGAGTGACAAAGTTGATTTTTGCATGGATTGCGGTCGCTTTGGTGAAGAGACCTAAATTAGAAAATGCTTAAGCATGAAAAAAATTTAAGGAGCTTATGGTCTCTTTACCAAGGGATCGCTGCGGGGTTAGGGCCGGGGGTGGGGGTGCACGCGTGTGGCGGCGACAGTGGCCGGCCATCTGTCTGGAATGTATTGTCGGTGGGCTTGCCCGTATGATTGAGTGACAGTGGAGTAATCCAATCCCTGCTATTCCAAGTCACGCTGAGGATTCCCTCTGACAAAGGAATCACGTACGGGGTTGCCAGATCCGACTGGCAGTTTCAAGCCCAAACACGGCGTAGAACCCGCCCACCTCAATAAAAACCAGCTCAAATCACAACCTCCCTGGCAAATCATGTTAAAACCGCAAAACAATGAAACATGCGTAATAATGAACATGTAAACGCACATAAAGCCCCACCACTACAACAAATGGCCAAAGCAAAAAAAGGTTTACACACAAACCTTGTGCTCCTCGCTCTCACATTAGTGCACACACACACGCGCGCGCAAACACACACACACACACACACAGTGAAGTTCGATCAAACATTTCTCTTTCACGCATCTATGAAATGTTTTTAAGTTGATCAGCGAAGACCCAATCAGCCGTGACGATTACAGTCCGCGACTCTCAGTTAATTCAGAACAATACGTTGTCACGTTAATCATTTTTCAATCCCGTTGTACATTGTGTAAAATGACAATAAAGGCATTCTATTCCATTCGAGTGAAAATGGAGCATGTGACAGGCGCTACACGTTGCAATCCTCAGCTCACTGCATATTTGGTCATCTTCTATCACGTTTTGACCAGCACCAAATCCCACCGACAATGCAAAGGACTTGGCACCGGACACATGAGACTTTTTTTTTGTGGACCCTCGCGATTCAAAATCGTGACGTTGCGCTCGGATTTTTGGGACACTTGATTAACCATCACTGATGATGAGCCCAGACTTGATCACGTAGCCTTTCACCATCGTAGGGGGTAAAAAAAAGCGCCCTCATGTTGTGTAAGTTGGTGGTGACAGCGGAGCAGAGATCTTAGGCCATAGGTTGCTGCTTTAATCAGGCGCGGCTCGGCAAAGACACAAGGAGCTCTGACCTACATTTGTCCTCATCTGAATGACAGATGTCCTCTGTGTCTTTACTGTAGAGTAGCAGTGTTCATTCTTTAGTGATTATGCAGCACACACACACACACACACACACGCGCGCGCGCGCGCACCACACAGCTCAGGCATTTATAGCTTCTGCAGTAGCAGATGATCTGGATGTGGTTCACACCGACACTAACTAACCCCCCACAAATGACATTTATGACTAATTTAAAAATGTGTAAAAAAAGATGTAACTGTGTATAAGTGATAGGATCAAGCTTTCTGACAGTATTACCTAAAGGGGCAGTGTGTAACATTTCAGCCTTTTTATGTCACTTGTAAAAATACCCCATTTTCATGAATTCATAATCACCTAAATGTCTTGCTTTTCTCCATTACCCTTAAATGAGCCCATTAATGTATATTTACACGAGGAGTGGGTCCTCTCTATGGGGGCCGCCATATTTTTTATAATATCCCATATATTGTATATTGTAATTTTAATGAGCATTGCCAAATATAGAAGTATATGTTAGTGAGCATAAAGTAGATCCAATCTAATTAGATTTAATCAAATAAGAATCTTCTTCTCACCAAACAGGAGAGGAGACAAATGAGTTTATTGTCTAACAGTAATGTTGCTTTACAAATCTATTCATCTATTCATGTTGTGATACTGGACATTCTCTACAAGATGTGCATCCAGGACTTCAGAGTCACCTTTCGGAGGCTGACTGTGTCCAAGAGGACGTACATAACTTATTTCACCATCTTCTCTTCAGCCCATCTCTCGTTTCTCCTCCACCTCCAACACCTTTCACACCTTCCTCCACATCTAGTTCATTCATGAGTGGAGTCGTTTCAATGTAAATCTGTAAAGGTTCAAAAGGCCTGTGATCTGTACGTGTCATATTACACACCTGTTCTGATCTTCACCTGGACAGATCAGGTTTCACAGACACACACACACGCACACGCACACAGGCACACACGGATATTCTTTTTATCCAAAGCGACAAATGAGGAGAGATCTAGACGGGAGGAACAGGATAAGTGACGCAAACTGCTTTAAACATGCAGATTTTGGTAATTTCACAATTACTATAAGTGAATTTTGTGCCGTTCTAACAAAGACATCTCCATAATGGCCACATAATGTTCCTTTAAAAGTCAAATCTTCACTGTGCTACACACCCAAGCTGAATATAAATGCTGCAGGCTTTCAATCACAGTGAAGTGCACTCACTGTGGCTGTAACATTCAAACAGAGACACAATCCAGTTCCAGTAGCTTTACGGAGACGTGAACACATCATCTACAGCAACTCATAAATTCCTCCTGCATGTCAATCTCACACACGTTTCCCCCCTGGGGGAATAAAACCATCCAACATTTCTCATTTGAACTACAGCGTAATGTAAACACATGTGGCTGCTGGAAATGATCCATCCAGCCTCCTTTGTCAACATGCGACGTGCTGGGGAGCGTCGACACAACCACATACTGAGAGTGTCAGAGGTCAGACGACGATGGATGACATCGTGGTTTGTTTCCATTTCAGCTCATCCACGTCAGGGGTTCCTCAACAAACAGAAGGATTTCAAAGTGCACTATACTGTAGGAACAAAAATGAGAATAAAACATAACACACTGATATGTTCATGAATTTAGAATCACCTAAATGTTTTACGTTTTCCCATGATCCTTAAATGAGCCCATCAATAAATGATTATGAGGAGCGGGTCCTCTCTACGGGGGCCGCCATGTTTTTACAGTAGTAAAAGTGGACGTATTAAACATCTTTTGAGTTTGAATGACAACTGAAGTCGATCACAGGTTCTCCTGCGTGTTAAGAAGAGTGAGGGTGAGGTGATGGATGCAACATGCAACTTCCCCTCTAGAGGTCACCAAATCTTACACTCTGCACCTTTAATTGACTTGAGAAATTATTTGATTACAATTTTCCTGAATCAAAGCTTAATTCCCATCAAAGGTGCAGTGTGTAAGATTTGGTGACATTTAGTGGTGAAGTTGTATGTTGTATCCATCACCTCACCCTTCCCATTGGAGCATGCAGGAGAAACTATGGTCGACTTCAGTTGTCATTAAAACTCAAAACATGTTTAGTATGTCCACTCTAGGCTACTCTAAAAAATAAAAATAAAATATACATCGATGAGCTCATTTAAGGGCAATGGGGGAAAAAATGAAACACTTGGGTGACTAAAAATTCATGAAGGTGTCAGTAGGTAATTGCTTTGTAATATTCTTAGAAGTGACAAAAATGATGCGATGATGCAGAGATCGGGCACTTATTGTGACACATATGCACAAACGACAACGAGCGAAGCCCAGAAGAGACGAGGACAAAAGATAGTTAGGGAACACTGTAAAAGATATTTAAAAATCCCAAAAACGTTTATCACAAGGACAAAGCTTAAATACGGAAACACTTGGTCTGCAGTAGTCCTGAGAGCAGAGCCGCCACAAGGCTAATGCTGATGCTAATATGTTAGCGTAATGAATGCTTAGAGGGTATGCAGCGGTCACTATTTATGTTCACACGCACACACACACACACACACACACACACACACTTGCTTCCCAGAGATGGTGTCTATGAGCCTACTAGACATGAAGTGAAGATATCAGGTGATAAGTTGGATAATGAACAAATATAGATGTTTCTTTACATACTTTTATGTTATTATTGTTGTTATTTTTATCTAGAGATATTTTCATATTTAGTTTTATACTAATGTTAATATTGATGTTATTTCTATGTTTTATATGTAGTTTTAAACTATTGTTATTGATGTTATTTCTATATATCTATATATCGCTATATGTAGTTTTATACTGTTGTTATTGTTATTTCTATACATCTATATATTTCTACATGTAGTTTCATATTATTGTTATTGTTGTCATTTCTATGTATCTATATCTATATATATGTTTATATATATTTATATATATAGTATTAGACTATTGTAATTGCTGTTTTATTTCTATGTTTCTACATATATACGTTATATAAACTTTTTTACTATTGATATTTCTATAGATATTTTTTTATATATATTCTTTTTCTGCTTGTTGTTTCAGGTGGTTCTGGTATAAAGGAAATATGTTGTTTGTCATTTTCAGATATTTTTTTTTGTACCTCTTTTGTAATATTTATTTTTCGCCTATTCAAATTTTTGTTTAATTCAATCAAATAGAAGAAAATAACACAAAGACACATTGTTTCTCCTATAGAGGAGGAGAACCTATTGTGTCCTCAGTGCTTTTCATTTGGAAGATGTCTGATCACTGAGGCTTTTTATGTTCCCTTCTAAATGTCAGGGCAGAGAGGAGGTGATTTGATCCATCATGACTAGTGTCAGCTCTACAACACCTATTGTTAAGCTCCTACCTTCACCATCTGCACCGCGCACACACACCACACACCACACGCCTCTGGGGATGAATGCAGAAGTCAGACTCTATGACCTTGTTCTGTGCCTTTGACTGAAATTGAGCTTCGCACCATTAGTTCTCATAAATTGTTATTTATGAGAACATACCTGTTAAAACAGGCAATAACCCTAGATGGCAACAGCCTAGTCCTCTGTTCTACTGTGAGGAACCGGGGTTTTTTATTTGACCAGGACTTATCATTTGACCAATATATCAAACAGATATCTAGAATAGCCTTCTGCCACCTGCGCAATATTAAGACAATCAGAAATATCCTATCCCGACAAGGCTCAGAAAAACAAATCCATGCCTTTGTAACTTCTAGGCTGGATGACTGTAACTCGTTAATGTCAGGACGTCCCATTAGGTCCCTGAAAAGCCTCCAGCTGGTCCAGAATGCGGCAGCTCGCATACTAACTGGAACCAGAAGACCAGATCATATAACTCCTTGTCTTGTCTTCGTTAAACTGGCTCCCAGAAAAAAGTAGACCAGCTCCCACTCTCAGTTCGGGAGTCTGATTCTGTCTCTACCTTTAAGGTGAGACTCAAAACTTTTTTTTCACATAGCTTATAGTCAAAACTAGATTAGGCGAGACCTGAGTTGAATAGTTCTCACTAAGCTGCTGTAGGCTCAGACCGCAGGGGCTCTGTCCGTCCTGGGAGTGGATCCCTCACCTGTGACTCTCCCTAAGGTTTCTACATTTTTTTCCCTGTTAAAGGAGTTTTTCCCCTGGTAGTTCTTCCTGCCCCTTGCTGAGGGTCTATGGGCAGAGGATGTTACCCACCCTGTGAAGCCCTGTGAGACAAATTCTGATTTGTAAATGCGGGCTATATAAATACAATTTGATAAATACAGTCCTCTGTTCCAAACTCCTCCAGATTTGAACAGCGTGTAACTAGATTGTATTTATTAAAACAATTAGGATCTCAGAATAACTATGGGCCATAACAACATCAGAAATGGTTGAACTAATTTGTTTAAAACTGCAACAGTACCTCTACGTCACTTTCAGTAGTAGATCGTGGTGGGTGTTAGTGTAAAAAGTGTCATAATTGACACAATATATATGATAACGTATATAATCTTCAATATGAAAATTGGATTGAAAACTGGAATGAAAATTGAAAATGTTAATTATTTTCCATAAATACTAAAGGGGTTTGGGAGTTTTTTTTTATTTTTTTATCACAGCCTTCGATATGCCAAAGATTAGCAGCAACATTCATTCTGATGCATGTATTACTTTTTGTACAGTGTAAGATTTAAGGCCATTACGGCCAAAAATATCAACTATCTTTAACTGCTATAAAACATCACTGATTCATATTGTCTTCCCCATTTTTGGGTTAAAACTTTCAATGAACTTCAGTTCTGTCCAAAACTGCAACATATTCATTTATTTTCAGGATTTTAACTATTCAAATGGCTGTTTAATCACATGATACACAAAAAATATAGAAATTATATTTTTTTCCCATTTAATAAATAATGGGTGATCATTTTTTTAAATGATCACCGCCTTAGATATGTGAAAGATTAGTAAAAACATTCCTTCTGATGCATTTGTTACTTTTGTCAGATTTATGATTTACTATCCTTGAAGGCCCTTTATCTGGCAACCGCCAGATAGAGTTGAAATGAAAATGTCTATTTTTCAGTATTTACACTGAAACTGTTACAAGCTTATGACAATTACAAAATGTCTTTCTCATAGTGTCTCCCTCTATATTTCAAACACTGCTCTTAACTTCACTGTTGTAACCTGCCGTGATTCTGTCAGAACAAACCTTGTCAACAATGTGGGGCCTGACGAGCCAAACATCTGTATCCAGCGTTACAAGACCAACAAATAACCTGATTGTCAACATGACAAAGATTCATAATCTGTGCTGTGTGTTCACATCTCCAACATGTGATGTGCATTACAGCATATATGCTCCATTTCTGCAGCTTCTGCAAAGCATAAATATACAGGGACTGTGTTTCCAGTTTGTGTACAAACAACATTCAGAAACCTGACGGCTAAAAAATAATTCACCTGTTTGTCTCTGGTTGGTTTAATAACAACTATAATGAAGAATACTGTATCATAACAAACGAGTGTCGACATGTGTGATCCAGATGTGTCCAAGATATACAATGGGCACATTCACACCTGTGTTTGGCCCATTCACACTTGGGTCCCAAGTCTGAGGCCATGAGATATTTATACCACGTGTGAAGACGTTTGAAGCACAAATACAACATTAAAAGTACGTTTCACAGACAAACAGTACAGGTTCAGATTCGTTGAATAGTCCCACACCAGCAATACTGAATTTCTTCCCACTAAATTAAAGGTTCATTACAACTTATGGCTCAAATTATGTTTCCGTTAGTGTAGAAAGTTTCAGCTGTGTTTACTTTTGATGAACTTATAATATCAACAAGTGTTTATTGTCAAATGTCGAGAAAAGAAACATGTTCCACGGTAGAATGAAATTCGCACATTGCTGTCCATAGTGAATGTCACAAAAAATAAGTCAAAATGTAAACAAGAATAAAAAGACGGATATAATAATATTACGAAAGGAAGGTAATCTTAAGATACAGAAGGTGAAGAATACATAGTGGCAGAGTGAGAGAAAAGTATAAAGGAAGTAGTGTAGCTAAAGTCATACCTCTTCAAGGTTCAAGGCTGGAAACAAACATCATTTCACAAACTATAGACCTGTCTCCTGACTACCACAATTTGCAAAAATACAAACAACAGATTGGACACATTTTTTAGAAAAGCACAAAATACTTGCAGAAAATCAGTATAGGTTCAGGACACACAGATTATCATTGTTGGTACATATATACATGTGTGTGTATGTATACATATATGTGTGTGTGTGTGTGTGTATACATCTATTTAACATAAGAATCAGACATGAGCATCAAGATAGGTTTAGACAAGGAAGCTTGTTATTGTGATTGATTATTTAAGGAGAAGGGTGTGTGGAGAAGGCTTTATGTGTGTGTGTGTG
>JAFBJT010013961.1:36403-68065 GCA_016785325.1 Chascanopsetta lugubris | reverse complement strand
ATGTTTGCAAGACACTAGTCCGCTCAGGCCACACCCACTGACTCCGCCCCCCCCCCTCGAACATTCATCCTATTTAAGCACTATCCAGCAGACTGGACAGATGTTACCTTGCCTTTCATTACAGAGAATAGTATCTATACATATTAAAGAGTAAACAACAGATATTTGAGAATACCCAATATACATTAAAGGTCCAGTGTGTAAGATTTCGGTGAAACTCTCCATTTCTAAAGGCTGTATGAATAATTGTTTATTTGTTTACACTGGGAGCACCACTGTGTGTTTTAGTTGTCTCTAAAACTTCACACACTGTAACTTTAATTAATTTAAACATTTGATCAGATAAGTGATTTGTTTCAATAGATATTATAGTTTTTGTCGCTTTTAAACAAATGATCAGACACCATGCTGCAATAACAGTCTGTTTGTTTTGCTTTCTTTTTTTGGTTTTTCTCATTTTTTTTGACCGATTTTCACAATGCGACAATGATAAAGACTGTACGTATATCACAATAAAATCTAAATAAAAATAACATGGAAAAAATCCTCTCCTCCTAGAACTGTCTCATGTAGCTCGTAAGGCTTCATGCATTTACATGAAATCAGCTTTTAAAGTTTAAGAGAGGACGTGTGGACTCGTGTCGTCAATCATTGACCGAGAGCCAATCGTAGAAACTCCTACATCATCACAGGTAAGAAGCAATTCTTGTAAATGTATTCTCTTCAAAGTTGTCCATAGATATCTGTGCAATTCCAGAAAAGCTGATAGAGCAACTTTACCCTCTGATTTCAGCGAATCAGTGATTTTTAAGCCTTGATGAGGCGCTGAGGAGAGTCCACTCTCTCTCTGCCTTTATCCCATAGTCCATAGTATAGGTCCAAATTCAGTACTGCTGTTGCTGCAGTGTTCTCCAGCGTATGTGACGGGACACATTAAAGTTTCAGAGAAAAACAAACATTTCCAAAAACAGAAAAATTGAATGCAGAGAAAAACAAAGTGCACTCAAATGTCAAAGTGTCATTCCACAGCATGAGCTCAACTTTGCTGTGTGATTAAATGTTCAATCCTCCCTCGAAGCATAAATAACATCTCCTGAATTCCCTTTACATCGTGCACATGTGCTGTACAAGCGTGCAATGTCACATTACATTAAAGGTACAGTGTGTAGGATTTAGATGAATTAACATTACAGCTGATTTTATGAGACGACTGTCACCTATGACATGTTGTTTTGTTTTGAAACCTTAAAAAAAAATCACTATTGTTTTTAATGGGAATGAATCCTCTTCATGGAGGCAGCCATTTTAAACCACCATGTTTTCACAGTGGCCCAGATTGGGGTTAGCGCATTCAACTGCAGTATACAAATTCACCAATAGGTGTCCCCTAAATCCTGTACACAGTACCTTTAACTAACTTATATACCTAAATACATATATAGCAAATCTAGCATCAGAAACTGAATGAATGAATATTTATATTTCAGAATGTGCATAATAGCCTCTTTGTTTCCATAGCAACAAAGATCAAAGAAACTAAACTCTGGCTCTAGAGAAGCCCTTTTGCATTTTGATGTTAACTGAAATATACAGTATAAGGCAATGGCTTCACCACTCATTAAATCCTACACACTGAACCTTTAACCGCGATCACCTCTGTGGTTGTGGTCATGAGTAAGAAGTGTTACTGGAAGCCATTTCTCTGCAAAAGGCTGAAAACAGGAAATGATGACACACAGCAGACGAGCTAAGCCGCAGAAAAATAAAAACTTTGCTGCGCTGGCGAGGTCATAAACACGCAACTGTCACCGCACACGTCCTCATTAACACTGACGCATAGAAGTTCCCCGTGTAAGTTGGGAAACGGATGTTTCATTCACAGTAAATAGTCACTCACAACTCCTACTCCTTGTGTCCGTGTTGGCTTTGGTAGCTATCGGGAAGATAGCTAGCTGGCTGGCTAGCGACTCAAATAAAAGCAGTCAAACGAGAGGAAACTCTTCCTCCTATCGTATTTCAATAGTCTCCGCAGGTTTGGGTCTGGCGTCAGATTTACTGTCCTCCGCCTCCTGGGCCTTCCTGGGCACTTTGGGGCTGGCGTTGGCCTTCCTCGGCATCTGGGGGCTGTGTCCTTTACGCTGCAGCTGCGGGCTGCCGGTGCTCAGCTTGCGGTTGAGGAGCGGGCTCCGGGACCCCTTGATCTTGGGGGTCTGATTTTCCGCCGGCTTCAGGGAGCGCAGGCCCAGGAGTCCGCAGTAGTAGTTGCACTGGTGGTGCGTCAGGAACTGGTCGAACACCTCGGGAGAGCCGGACTCCGTTAATCCCTGGTATCTGGAATTCAGAACAAGACTTTAGTACTATTGAATGGGTGCTAATACTCATTTTTTTATGTTCTATTTTTTATATTTTTGTTAGTAAAGAATAAACAGCTCTGAATGTAGCTCAGTAATTGCAATTATATAAATAAGTCCAATACAAACCCTTTTGACTTGGTCACAACTCCAACATTGGTAAGCTTCGTTTCCACACCTGCACATACACATGAAAATAATTTGTTATCGCTTCAATTCCCATTTATCGATAGATGATGTCTTGTGTTTGCACCCTGTCCACGTGACGCACCTTCCAGCCGGGTGACCAGCAGATTGCCGTGCGTCCACTGGTGGATCCAGTGCTGGAAGGAGTTGCATTTCTGCTCGACGTCCGAGACGGTGCGCGTGAAGAGTTTGCCTTTTGGGTCTATCGCGCAATATTGTTGGTAGTCTCCGTTGAGGTCGGCCTCCACTGTGGCATACGGCACAGAGTTGGCAGGCCGGTACATCAGATACCTGGGAATCACTCTGCAGGAAAGGAAATGTGGGGTTACCACAAACAACAGAGTACAACATATTTTTCAGTGTTGTGGTACTTACTCCAGTGAAAACCCAAAGTTCTCGTTAACTCTCGCCTCAGCTGTGAAGATCTTGCAGTATTCCCGAATCATGTTTTGGACCTTGCACTCCTGGCAACACAAGGAATCCATTGAATCATATACACAAAATCAGGGATTAAGATTAGACAGGTGGGATTGTATCCATCACTCACTTGCTTGGTAATCTCCAGATTCCTCTCTGCCAGGTTACTCTCCTCCTTCTTCCCGTATGCAATGGGGTTTTGTATCTTGATGATACAGTTGGTTCCTGAGTCGAAGATGGGGTCCAGGCCGTAAATGACCTTGACTCTGCAGGCTTTGTGAGCCCAGCCCTCGCCCATGTGCACCTTCTCGGTCATGATGCGGCCAAAGTATTTCTCGCCCCAGGTCCCGGTGTCCACCAGGCCTTTGGTGAAGAGCAGCGGCGTCATCTCGATCTCCTCTCCCACTGAGAAGATGAGATGTGGAAATTGTAATCACAGAAATTGAATCAATGGATGCAAATTTGAAGAAAGTCCCTTGAAATGGTCTTGAGATGTCATATAAGAGACCGATAACATGTCCCAGGCCACCGTGACCTTTCACTTTGACTGTGGACCTTCAACATCTAGTCAGTTGGCCTTTGAGTTGAAGTGAACATGTCGGTCAAATGTGAAATAATGCCTTGAAGGACTTCCCGAAAAATCCTGCTCACAAGGTAAACAACGACTTTTGAAAGGTTGCATTGAACTTGACCTTTTGAAATTTGACCAATCAGGTTTCAGGTCGAAAAACCCACTGACTCATATTGCACTGAAAGGGGAAAACATGCTTTGTGATCTCACAGTGACCTTTGACCATTTGATCAAAGTGATTTCCTAATCTTCAATTGAATGAATTCTCTTGTGGTGCCCTTGAGATATCACAACAATGAGACAGACGTGTAAAAACCCCAAAAACATAGGGACAAAGGGCATAGAATACTCATGGTGGTACTTTCCTTACCTTCCAAATCATCCTTTAGTAGTATTTCAGAGAGTACTGTAAAAAAGTAAACACAGTAAATATTCATGAACGCGCTTATGACACGGTTAGATTTAGATTTCATTCCCTGTTCTCTACAGGAATCTCGTATTTTACCGTCTGTGCTGAGCAGGAAGTCGGTGGTGTCAGTCCCGTACTCGTTATTGATGGTGCAGCCGTACACACCGCAGTCCTGGCTGGTCGCCAGCACGACAGCCAGTGCCACTTGGCTTTCATCTCCCTTGCTTGGGATCAGAAAACACACATCAGATTAACACCTGTCATTCTGCACATCCAATAACAGTCCACAAGGTGTCACTGACACACAAGGCTAGGATGGGCTCTCTGCTGACACAGCGACTGCTCAACCCATATATAGACTTTTAATGCCCCCCCTGGAGATGAGGAAAATATTGTGTCGGGTTACTGGTGTCTGGCCAGAGATTCACCTCTCTGTGTCACAGCTGTGGGGTTCACAGTCACATGAGCTGCAGCGTCTCCGCAGGGAGAATATGAGAATGACAGGGGGCCACGCTGTGCACCCTGAGGCCCAGATAAATCCTGCTCATCATTCAGGAATCATTCTCTCATCATGGGAAATTAACCCGTTTTTTACCCGACCAGAAACTTGGGTGCCAAACACAAGGCCTGCGGGCCAAAACTGGCCTGCCAGAGGGTCCAATCAGGCCCACAAGTTGCCACTGCAATGACTGTACTGGTCAGGCCGTATGTGTCCCCGGAATGAAAATGATTTTGACACCCCTGCTCAACAACTCATTGAACTCCGTCATTGCTACTGACTCTGGATAGAATAGGAGAACAAGGGGATTTTACCTTCTGTTCACCTCCAGTATCTCATGGTCGTCTCTGTACCACTTGATGGTCGAGTCACTGAGTACGTTGAAGAACTGGCACCACAGCTTCAGGTGTCCCGAGGCATCTGGGAACGGCTCCCCCCTGATCTTTCGGATGACCTGTGGAGCTGTTGGTGGAGGCAAGCGGCCCCGTGGTAAATATACACCCGTACAGTAAGTGAGACTTTCTAATGTTTCCTCTTCCTCAAGTGCCGCCTAGCAGATCAGATCGGATGACCCTAAAGATACAGTATGCAGGATTTTCCTCGAAAAAGAATATATAGCGTCCGAGGAAAAGTAGTCCCTCTTCATCATCTTTATTGAACGTCTAGAAAGAAGAGGGCATGATCTTCTACAAAAGTAGTGCTGGTTCATGTTGAAAGTCCAAATCTGTCTGATGTAGTCCCGCTGGGGGGGAGGGGCCAACTTTAACTGCCGTGTTTACAAAACACCAACCAACAAATCCCACATACTGTACCCTCGGAGATGACTACTAACAAGAATCAGGCACGTTGTCATCACTAGATGCCACTAAATTCTACAAATTGAACCTTTACGGAGACTAATGGACCTTGAAAGAGGAATTGATTGATTCTGATCAATTATTTACCTTTCAACGGATCCAGCTTCTTCTCCGCTGGTTTCTCCTCCTTCTTTGTGATTGGTTCATCTTTGGGTGTCTCCTCCATGACCTTCGGCACCTCCAACGTGGCCTTCCTACGGTTCAGCAGTGGTGAGCGCCTCTCCATTGGCGGAGTGTTTGGCCCTTTGGGAGTCTGCAGCAACGCCGCCCTGCGAGCCTGACTGGGCGACATGTAGGGACTCTCTTTCTTGACTTGACCCTCCAGGCCAACAACGTCTGCGTCCTCTTTAGGTTTCAGGATGAAGATCTTGCGGCGAGCGCCGGAGGCCAGCTCCTCGGGCGTGGCGGAGCGTATCAGGGTCAGGCTGTCTCGGCGCTTCATACGGGGACTGCTCTCGCGGGAGAGCGACGACGTTGGCGTCGAGCCTCCGCTGAGGTCTTCGTCAGCCTTGTCGCCTTGCCGGTCGCCCACTGTGATGACAGGGACATTGCCCGTCTCGGCGTCTGAGTCCGGAGAAGCTCTGGACATGAATTTGCGGAGGCTGGATGGACTTAGTGACGGAGGAGCAGGGGGTTTGGCGGCAAGTCTGTCGATCGGAGGTCTGACCCTCTGCACCTCCTCAATATAATTCTCTATTTTGGGTTCTTTGAGAGACTTTATCTTCAAGACCTCAATGACAGTGTTCTCTTCCTTTGTCTTTTGAGGTATTGGCACTTCAACAACAACCTTCGGAATTTCACTCGGGGAAGAGAAGATCTCTTTCTCACGCTTCTCTGCCACTTCTTCACTATTTTGTTTTCTACTTTCAGGCTTCGTCCTGCCAACATCGTGCTTGGTTCCCCTTTGTGTGTCATCTGAAGCTTCTGTCTCCAACCTCTCGCTCTGCGTGGGCCCCCTGAGGTCACTCTCATGACAAGTGATAGAGATCGGTGGCACCACGAACAATGGCTCTGCTGGAGTTTCAGCGTTCACCGGTTCTGGGTGTGACACACCGGTATTTACAAGTGCATGATCCTCTTTGTCATCGCTGTGTGACACATTGATAACTGGAATTGATGAAAAGTCCATCTGTGTGTGAGTGGGACTCTGCTCGTTGCCTTTCTCCTTCTCCACAAGTATGTTCACCTCATCGTGTGATTGTGCAACTTCCTCGCTCTGCATACTTGGCTGCGTGGGCGGCAAACTCTGGGAATCGACCCTGCTTGTGTCTGTCATCTCTGACATACGAGTTGCATCACGGATTCCCAACACGTCTGGTTCCAGTTCTGATCTTTCCAAAAGGGTTTTCTCCTTGAGCTCTGGCTCCATTATCTCTATTTTAGGGATTATGAAAGGTTCCTGTTGGATTATAAATGGCACAATTGTCTCAATTTGTGGAGTGTCATCAATTATAGATATCTGGATTTGAGGGATATTCTCCTGACGTCTTTCACCATTGTCTTCATCTGCAATGTGACAATGATCCTCCAAAACCTCACTACCCTTACTTCCTGCTATTAAGGTCGTTTTTGACACATCCACCTCTTTCACTTTGTTCTCCGTCTCCACATCAAACTGCAAATCTCCCACTTCACTTTTCTCTTCTGCAAAAATCACCTGCTCTTGCGTGTTTATTTCATTACACACTCTGACGTCTAAACTCTTCTCTAAAGGACACTGCAGCGACTTTTTCAAGTCACGTCTCTCTTCACCTGAACTCTGCGACACGCTCGGGTTGTGGTCATGCGCACTTTCCTCTGCTGTGGAAGCAGCACATTCGCGTCTTTGTAGGTCAATCTGCTCGGCGCTCTCTTGTGCTGCCATGGCCGGAAAACCCACATTGGTTTCCGGCATGGGTTCGATACATTCGCTATCCCCTTTTACACCAACTTCTTGTGCAAGGTGCGAGGCCTCCAGGGTCAGAGGCGAAAGCACCTGATCTGTTGTTCTGCACTCCTCTATTCTCTCTTTCAGCGAAGGTAACTCACTCATCTCAGATCTGTTTAGATCTGAGCTGGGCTGCTCGCCGGTTTTCACTTCAGCTTTCTCTTCTTCATGCACCATATTGGAGGAGGATGAGCCTTCCTCCTTCACCGTGTCAGGTTTAGAACCCTCACACGTCTTATCGGTGGTCAGCTGCTCCTCTTGGGTCGCTCGTTCAAGATTGTGGCTGCTGTCCGGAACTGAGATAAGGATGCTGGGGGGAATCAAGCTCACTCCCAAACTTGGCATTGTGTCAACTTCTTTGATAGGTTCCAGAATCTGCAGTGGCGAGGGGGATTTGTCCTCGCCTCTTGTAGCCAGGTGATCTGGCTGCGGTGGAGCTATCAGACGATCTGGTTCTGGCTGGTTCACAGGAACGTCTGTGATGACCGGGGCTATCTGAGAATCGTTGAGCCCCACCTGAGTGAAAGTAAGAATTAAATAAATGAAGTTGCAGAATGCACCTCTCACAATAAACTTCAGTAGAAGGCATGTATGTCAGCAGTTTCATTTATGAAAAGAAATTCACTTAAAGTAACCCTATGAAGGACCTAGTGAAATCTAATGTCCTTCATAAGCATGTAGCAGTGCCTTTGGTGGCCTATAGGGGACATAATTTGGTTTGACCATTCTGAGCTACCATGGCAACATGGTGGTGAGAGAATCCACTCTTAATATAGGAATAACTGGTCATTCTACAGCTAAGAAAACATCATGGCGATTGTAAACAATAAGAATATCATAGTCAATTCATGCCAATGGATCATCGTAAATC
This sequence comes from Chascanopsetta lugubris, assembly GCA_016785325.1. Classification (NCBI taxonomy): domain Eukaryota; kingdom Metazoa; phylum Chordata; class Actinopteri; order Pleuronectiformes; family Bothidae; genus Chascanopsetta; species Chascanopsetta lugubris. The sequence continues at coordinate 59,977 of JAFBJT010013961.1, read as the reverse complement.
CTTCACAGTGGACCTTTAAACATTCAGTGTCATGTTGTTTCTTGTGACTTCTTGGAAATATGACGTTTGTTATGATACCTCTGACATATATGAGTTTGCATCAGAGCCTATGGTCCTAAGTGCTGGTGCCATCTTTAACTAGCAACATTGGGTAATTGCTAAGAAGTGGACTCACAAACAAATAATTGGCAACCTCCATAACACATGACTCCATCAAGTGAAGTGAGCTCTGGCTCTATTGGCAATAACCTTGGTAACTCCTCCTACTTCCTGGTTCATCGTCTGCTTGTTGCCTTTTGTGAAACAATCAATGTCAGCTGTTCAAAAAAGTCCAACAGCTGATAAAGGTTACGCCCTTTGACACGGCGACACTACATTCCGTTCAGTTTTCTTTTACTCTGTAAATCAACAGAATCACCAAGAGCTGTGTTAAACCCTGGGGTAAGGGACTGTCAACAAAGTTAACCAGTTATTAGTCAGCGGGTAAAGGCCTTTGGAAATATGCAGTAACCAATAGTCAGTCAATATAGTCCTGTGTTTTATGGGCTGTCAGCTTATTTCAGGAACCTGTTTACCTCCTGTCACGTGCACGGCTGTTGAAACCATGTGTTTACACATATGATGGGGTCTCATAAAAACTTCTGCTATTTGAGCAAATAAGGCTTTTATCATTTTGAGTTAATTATTTTCTAGGTTGAGCTTACACATCCGTACAATCCGAATACTTAGTGCCCCAGGCCGGGTTTTGACTTTGCCTTTCAACCTGCGATGTTGAAACACAGACAGGGGAATTCCCATGTGTGCTGTCGACACACAGACCTCCATGAGCTGCACGCTTCACTTAAAGGTGCAGTGAGTAAGATTTCAGTCATTTTTGTAACTTCTAAAAATATATCAAAACAATTACATACTGACATGTTCATTAATTTATGTTCACCATACTCTTTCATTTATTCCATTACCCTTAAATGAGCCCATTATTGTATATTTACACGAGGAGGCGGGTCCTCTCTATGGGGGCCCCCCATGATTTTACAGAAGTAAAAGTGGACGTACAAAACATCTATTGAGTTTTAATGACAACTGAAGTCACTATAGGTTCTCCTGCGTGTTCAGAAGGGTGAGGGTGAGGTGATGGATACAACATGCAACTTCACCTCTAGAGGTCACCAAATCGAACACACTGCTCCTTTAAATCTATTTGTGACCAAAACCACTCAAACAAATGACCATTACATCCTTCATTTTCCGAGCCTTTAAACGACCGAAGGATTCATGGCCGAAGCTGTGGAGGTGCTGTCCCCTCTGAGCTCCTCCTTGCGTAGTTCACAACTCATGCAGCCGCAGTGTTGAAGCCACGTGTGTCTCGTGACATGACCACGTTGGGCCCTGCACTGACAACTGAAGGAAATGAAGAAGTTGTGGCTTTCAGTGGAAGGGAACTATTCAGTCACATTCAGTCTAAAACTGAATTGCAGGCCCTTCCCTCGTCAACATCCCTCTGGGTGTGAACGCAACATCAGGGTCTCCTCGTGGGAAAATCGGATCAAAAAGGTGCGACTTCCTCCAAGTAGAGTCATGCATAAAGTGTCATGTGTGCACGATTAGTGTAGTTGTAGTTCCACATTGAGGAGATAACATCGCTGCTGCGCAGGTGGGTTGTGTCTAAATATAGTGACTTCACTTCCCTTTTCCACATGGCATTGCATGTGAAGCACCTGACCATGTGAATCCACGACTAGAAGAGTGATTCATAAAGTCAGACAATACAGCTGGAGCTTTATAATAGATATAGGTCTACAGGAGCTTGACATTTTGTATATTCAGGTGGTTCTGCGCAATGTTTGAAACTGGAGTTCAACGGAATGAACCTTTAATTAGCTACATATTTCACTATTCTTCGGCAAGGGGTAGGTTTATATGTCGGGATGAATTTTGGATTCATTTTCATTTTGAACTTATTTTTGAGACTGAAAGGAAAGGTGGGGAGCCAACCGCGGCCCATCAACCATTTTGAAATGGCCTGCACCGAATTCTAAAAATACAATGGATAATCCAGCATACTTTACCGACCTTGGATTTATTTTGTAAACTTTAATTGTGGCAACAGAAAACAAGGTCCCTTGTATCAGTTCACAGAAAGCCATGCAGCATACGCTTCTCCGAACCAGCTATCATCTTCCACTCACGCTTATCACAGCTCCATAACCCTAAACCTCCACATGTCGCTGCCACCAAACATAACACAACAAGCTCCAGCAGCCATGACATGAAGAGCGGCCCGTCCCTTCGCTCCTCTTCAACCGAGGACGGGGTTTATTTTAAGATATCGGGGACGGTGGGGAATGTGACAGGGCCCTGCTTTCATGCTGAGACCTGCCGTGGGACTCGCTCCTCTGCCACTGTTGCCGCTACTGACACCGCCGCCGCCGCCGCAGCAGCTAAAAGCTCAGACCCCACAGCCCCTCTGTCATGCAGTGCCCTGTTTGTAACCTGAGCCGCTTGTGACATTCAGGTTTCATCATGATCTCTGACGCACTGGTGTCCCAGTCAGTGCGGCCAACATCTGAGATATTCCACCCAGACAACAACCCCCTCACCCTTATTCCTGAGGTTCCCTTTGTCCCTCGAAGGGTCCCAGACTTGCAGTGCCCTACAAATACCAATTATGAAAGACCAACCACTGAAAGCACTTTACAGTACATATTGTGCTGGTTGTACAACGGCAATAGCGCTTCTTCTATTCTCTTCATTCACATTCATATCATGCACTGATGTGCCGCGCTTCCTCAAAAGCCTGATGAATGTGAAGATAAGCATGTTTACACAGGGTTTTATTTCAATCCAGGAGAACCTGAAAAAAAGCAGAGTATGGAGAAGCCCATCGCTCTTTGATTTGAGGTGCTTTATTTGGGCAAGAACTCTTAGGTCAGCAACAACCCAACGGAGCTCAGTGTTGGCTCATTGGCCCTTTACTGTCTTGTTAGTGTTGCGTTTTGATGGATAGATAAAAGATAAATACAAAATATAAGTGGAATCAAATTGCAGAGGCAGTGATGACGAGCCCTCGCACCTCACGCAAGGGTATGACGCAAATTGAGTTTTTGGGCTCAACCTACTGATAAAGGGAATTAATGTGTCCACCTAGGATTCCAATCAATGCCCAGAAGTGGACTAGGTTTTTGAGTCACCCACAAACACTGTGGCAAGCAGACTGAAGGGGGATGGGGACCAAACTGTAAACCATCTGGTGGGTGCATGACCCACTTACTCCCATCACTTCCTGATGCCTTACCTCATAGTAAATATCTACAAATCCTCTACAAATTGTCATCTGCTTTTTTGCCTCCCATATTTACATCCAGCACTCAGCTCAAAATCTAATCTGTCACCCGTCGTTGACATAGTTTCGGCTCTGGCACTGAAGCCGCTCGGCTTGTCACACAAAAAGCGGCTTATAAATAACTCAGAAGCAGAAGCGGCAGCCTGCTGAACCGCCGGACCACCATGGCTACGTACCTCGGAGAGAACCGGAGGCTCGGACAATGACTTGTCTTCGCTGCTCCCTGGCCCCTCGGACACCTCCATGGCCTCCGCAGGCTCCTCGGGCTCCTTGACACTCTCTTGACCCCTGGACTCCTCTGTGCTCTCTGGTGGCGGTAGTTGACCTGGCTGGGCCTTTTGTAAGGAACCATCTTCAGGCTTGGGTTCATGCGGTTGTTGTGTTATATCAACACTCTCTGGAGGCATCTCTGGATGATCCGTCTCCATGGGCACCTCCGAGGACACCTCTGGTTCTGGGTGTAGCCAAAACGATGGCGGCGTTGTTTCTGGTTTTGGAACCGCGTCATGGTCACACAGCTTCTCCTTGCTCTCGGAGCGATCATGAGACTCCTTCTTGGTCTTCCCGAAGAAGAAGTCTTTGACCGTGTGGAGCATGGAGGCGAAGGAGGCCTGGATGTGGTGGTGCTCGTGGTCTTTGTGAGACTTGCCGTGATGCTTGTTGTCCTGTTTACCGTGCGGCTGCAGCCTCTCCGTTGACCTCTCTCTTTTTTCTCTCGCCTCTCCCGACTTCTCTCGTTCTTCCTCTTTTCGTTTCTCGTTTTCTTCTCCTGCCGGTACTTTCCCTCGTTCTTCCTGCTCCGGTTGCGTCCTCTCTTGCATCGTCTCTTTACCGTCCTTCACATCCACCTCTTTCGCTCTCTCGGCTTGGGGAGAGTTCTGTTTCTCCTCAGCGGCCTGAGACTGGAGCGTCTCTGCCAGAAACTGAGCCAGACTGATTCCTCCATCGTAACAGTTCTCTCCTCCGTTCCCCATCATGTGGCTCCTGCTGTTGTTACTGCTGCTGCTGCTGCTGCTGCTGCTGCTGCTGCTGCTACTGCTGCTGCTGCTGCTGCTGCTGCTGTTCACTCCGACATCCACACCGTTGGACATCTTTACTTTCTTTTTAGCCAGGGTGTCCTCCTTCTCCTCGCCACTGTCTGTGGGTGTGATGGACACCGTGTCTTTGACCTCCATGGTGACCCCATTAGGTTCTGCGGCAGCTTCCACCGCAGGCTCCTTGTCTGCGGGCTTCTCCTGCGGTGGCGGCGGTGGAGTTGGCGGGATGTGCCTCTTCCTTGGAGGACGCTCTGGACTGTTCTGCTGCTGCTGCTGCTGCTGCTGCTTCTCTTTCTGGATGTTCTCTTTATCCTCCTTCTTGGTGTGATCCTCTAAGTCTCTCTTCTTCTTCTCGGCTTTCTGCTTCAGCTTGGCAAAGAAACGCTGGTGGATCTTGAACTCGCTCATGGTGCCGACCTCCAGAACGCCAGAGCAGGAAACGATGCCCTTGCTGTTGCTGGCTGAGACCTGGTAGATGGCTGCATCATCCAGTGTGCAACTGGAAAAAACAGAGATTTTTATTTTTACTTTTTATTTGCACACGTGTAAATGTATTCTCACAACCTCTATATCTGACTTACTTGTAGATATGGAGGGTGTGAGTTTTCCCATTCTTCCGGATTTCATATTTTGGGAGTCCACAGTACCGGTCCATTTCCATATCGTCTTTATACCACTTCAGCTCTGGAACAGGGTGACCTGTAACCATGGAAACACTTAGAGGCCAACGATGAACACATGGGAATTGCACACTGCAACACATATCATTCTTTCGCTTTAGTCACCCCTAAACTCTAACTTACTTAATAGAAGTTTGAAATGATGCATTATTAAGAGGCGTGGCCTCTTGAGTGACACCTGGGCCCACCCTCTGTGGATGCTGCGACAGCACCACTGGCCCACCCCAGCTCTACATTTGCTTTACCCATATTTGGATGAACCTGGAAGTAGGAGGAGTCGGCAATGAGTGACCCGCCCACTCCTAGCCTCAGAAGCACTCTGCAGAAACCTATGGTATCTTTAGGTGCAGTCCGTGATTGAACCTCTCTGGTGTTTTATGTATCAAAGGCAGTAGAGGGTGTTTAGTATGAATGCGCTTTAGGCTGTTGCATCATATTTTGGGATGTGTCACACAGGAATAACTGCAGCTCCCGGACGGATCCGCCCACTTGACGAGCCTGCGGCAAGGAACTATCCTGACAAACCACATGCAGGCAGGCTTAAGCCGTTCATTCATGTTGTGGTTGTCATGTTTCTCTCATGACCTCACTTCCTGTCTTTTCACAAAGTTACTCCATCGAGCGGAGGCATGCCAAACACACACACCTGACACCACACAGGTGAACTTGACGTTGCAGTTTTCCGACACCGCCTTGGATTTCAAGGTGCTGTCAAAGGACGGCTGTATGTCCTCGGTCAGCTGAGCCATGACGGTGCACAAGGTGCTCCTGGGAAGAAGAAGCAGGGGTATGTTAGTCTCCTCATGGCTTCGCTCGCAGTCCCTGGACAGTTCTTTCACTTCAGCCACATTTAGGAACGTCTTCATCCGCCTGTGTGCAGCACATTCAAATAACTCAAGGAAGGATGTTAATGAAAATATGTGGAACGTGAATCGAGTACGGGGGGAGGGACAGGGACTTGTGAGGAGTCAGGCAAAACAGATCAAAACAACCCAAAAAACGATTCCGTCTGTCATCACCGAGACCGAACGCAACACTGGGACAAACAGGAACACGTGTGTGTTGCATTCTCGTAGGGGGGTACACCACTAGTTAAAATGTTAGTGGGGTGGGGTGGGGGGGGGGGGTTGTTTTCCAAAGAAAAAAATTTTAAAAAACATTAAAAAAAAGTATAAAAAAAAAAAAATAAGAAAAAAAAAAAAAAAAAGAAAGGCTAGGTAATAACAATAACACTGTCCTGGGTGAGTGCAGTTTGTGCGAGAGAAGAATCAGGGCCGAGCGTCTCCGGCTCCACTCGACCTGTGAGCAGAACTCCTACATGATGTCTAAAGGGTTGTGATTCATGTTCTGGCCCAGCGGGTCCTGACCGGTGCCCCCTGGTCCGTGCAGGCCCGCCATGCTACTCAGCTGAGATAACATGGCGCTGGGGTCCGCCCCAAACTGCTCCATAGAGTTCTGTTGCTGCTGCTGTGTGGTTGCTTGTTGTTGTTGTTGTTGTTGTTGTTGTTGTTGTTGCGGCGGTGGGACGCCCATGGCCGGGTGGTGCTGGTTCATGTGTCCCGGGTGCGGTGAACCCGTCTGCATCTGCGGGGAGATGTGATGCGGCGAAGGCTGCGGCTGCATGCGCGGCGACGGGCTGGAGTGCGGCGGCTGCGACTGGGGCCGGGGGGAGGGCTGCGGCGAGCGCACCTGGTTGGCCAGCGAGGTGGGCAGCGGCTGGCCCTGCAGGTGCGGCGACGGCGCCATCTGCTGGGGCTGCTGGGGACTCATGGGATTGCTGTGCTGGGCCGGCGAGCTGCCCGAGCCCAGGTGCTGCTGCTGCTGCTGCAGGAGCCTCTGGTGGAGGGCCTGCTGCAGCAGGGCTTGGGAGGACTGAGGCGGGGGGCCGCCTTGGCCCAGCTGAGGGCCCCCTGGTGGCTGCTGGGGGGCTCCCACACCTGGACCCGCCTCACCTCCCGGCAGGCCGGCCATGGCGTTCTGCTGCTGCTGCTGCTGCTGCTGCTGCTGCTGCATCTGCTGCTGGAGCCGATGCTGCAGGGCCTGCTGCTGGGCCACCGATCCGGGGTAACCGTGCCCCTGCGGACCCGGGGGACCACCGGGCTGCTGGGGGCCATGGGGGGGCCCGCCCGGCTGGCCCTGTCCCACGGTTGGAGGCTGCATCCCTGGCTGCCCCATGTAGCCCTGTCCCTGTGGAGGCTGAGGCTGCTGGAACTGACCATGGTTTATTCCCATCTGCTGCTGCTGCTGCTGCTGCTGCTGCTGCTGCTGCTGCTGCTGGAGGTGTCGCCTCATGACCATCTCTCTGAACTGGGACGTGTTGAGATTTCCCATCTGTGGCCCCGGCCCCTGCATACCCCTCACCCCCCCTTGCTGCTGCTGCTGCTGCTGCTGCTGCTGCTGCTGTTGTTGCTGCTGCTGCTGGAGAGCTGCCACTTGTTGTGGTGGTAAGCCACTGAGCCTCTGCTGCTGTTGTAACTGCTGCTGCTGTAACTGCTGCTGCTGGAGCTGTTGCTGCTGTTGGAGCTGTTGCTGCTGAAGTTGCTGCTGCTGAAGTTGCTGCTGCTGCTGCTGCTGCTGCTGCTGCTGCTGCTGCAGCTGAGCCATAGTTGCCATGTTGACGTTCGCCCCGCCCGGACCCCCCAAGTGCATCCCAGGCTGACCGGGACCTGCAGAGTTCATGTTGACCGGTGGACCCCCTCCCGCCATGACATTACCAACGGGACCTCCTGTGGGACCAGGACCGGGACCGGGACCGCCCGGCATAGCACCTGGACCACCGGGAGCCCCCGGCATGGGGCGGCAGCGGGCCCTGGGGCATGTTCCCCTGCTGAGGGGGCTGCTGCATGGGCCCCCCACCGCCCACCATCATCCCGGGCGGGGCGCCCTGCTGCTGCTGATCCATGTGGGCCCGGGCGGCGGCCGCCGCCGCCGCCGCCTGCGGCGACATCCCCTGAGGAGGCCCCACCATCCCCACTGGCCCCGGATGCCCCAGGCCCATCTGCGGACCCCCTTGGCCCTGTTGGTGATGCGGGTGAGGCGGCATCATGCCCGCCGCGGCCTGGGCAGCTTGCCGCTGCAGAGCCATCTTCCTCTGGGCGTCCGCCACCTGCTGGATCTTCATGGCGATTTCTACTGCTGCTGGCGGAGGACCAGAGGGAGGGTGCTGCTGCTGCTGCTGCTGCTGCTGCTGCTGCTGCTGCTGCTGAGGGAGATTGGGTTGGGCCTGTGGCTGAGAGGGAAGCTGCGGAGCCCCAACACTTCCAGGTCCTCCAGGCTGCTGCTGCTGCTGCTGCTGGGGAGGCGTCGCAGAGCCGAGGACTGGTTTACCCTGGGACTGGTGCATCGGGGAGGAGCCTGGAGGCCTGTTGGCGTATGGGGGCAGATTGTTGGGGTGCTGTTGTAGCTGTAGATGGTTGGTCCCGGCTCCATTTTGCTGCTGATGCTGCTGCTGATGCTGCTGCTGCTGATGCTGGACTTGAGGATGCATCTGCGGCTGATGTTGCGGAGAACTCATCATCCCCCCAGGCCCCCCACCACCACCGCCTCCAGCGGGCATCTGCTGAAACTGAGGGTGAAGGTTGTGTTGGGGTGGCATGCCACTTTGTGGGGGCATGCCACCTGGGTGCTGCTGCTGCTGCTGCTGCTGCTGCTGCTGCTGCCCTCCAGCTCCTGGACCCATTCCCTGCGGGGGGCCCGGAGTCATGGCCTGGGTCGGCGTCTGAGGCGTCGGCGGCTGGGTGCCCACCGACGTCGGGGTGCTCGGCGCCGTGGTTCCGTTGTTCCCCGGAGACGGAAGCCCGACCATGGGCCCGCCGGGGGGCCCGCCCGCCGGCTGCCCCACCCTCTGCATGCTGGCCATCCTCCTGCGCAGCATCTGCGCCTGCTGGAGCCGGTGCTGCAGCTGCTGCTGCCGCAGCTTCTGCTTGATGTTCAGACAGAACGGGACGGGACACTTGTTCTCCTGGCAGTGTTTGGCGTGGTAGCAGCACAGGGCGATGAGCTGCTTGCAGATGGGGCAGCCGCCGTTGGTCTTGCGCTTGCAGCCTTTGGTGTGCTGGACCACGCGCTTCATCTTCTGGCAGGACGGCAGCGAGCAGTTGGCGTTGCGGCACTGGCAGGCGTGGACCAGCGACTGGATGCAGCGCTGGATGCTCAGGCGCCGCGAGTCCCCGGGGCTCTGGGTGGCCGCCGCCGACTGGTTGTTGCTGTCGTCGTCCAGGCCGAGCCCCAGTTTGTCCATCTTGTGCTCGTGACCTTTCGTGTTGTAGCAGGTGATGCACAGATCGTAGTCCTGCGGGAGGGAGCACATGACAAATGAAAACATGCCCAAAGAAAACATGTGAACATTGATTTCACCGAGCCCCGTCCGTCCGTCCGTCCGTCCGTCTCGGACCTCCATGCGGATTCACAGTTATCTTCTCACCCGTATCCTACACACTCACACGTTTGCTGTTGTGCAACTGTCACATGTGAAAGACACAGCAGCGAGTCTTTGTCACTCTTCCCACATGGATGCTAAAAAGGAACACTGCGGCCAAAGAGCTCTTGTTCGGGCTCGCTGGAGACAAAACAGCTGCCCACCAGCAGGACCACCACAGTGTACAGGAACAGGAAGTGGAACTGGAACTGGCCGAACACTCCAGAGAGCACGGCTAGAAATGATATCAAGATGCAGTAACCGAACAACAGAATCAGATGTTCCAATTCGGAGGAGGGACGGGGACACATCTGTTTATCTGCTTTCAACTCAAACCTCCAGATTTCTTTGTTCAACAAGGAAAGAATAAACCTGTGGATGCATCGAGTTTGATTGTATGGATCAGAGGAGGCAGTGTTCCGAGAAGAAAATCATTCAATTAAGCTACGCTTCACATTTATGTAGATTTGATTAAGCTAGATTTGAGCACTTAGCTCTGTTGTGGAGACGAAAGTAATGCAGATCAAATGTTGGACAGGCCCGAGTGACTGATCAAATCAAAGATTGAAAGGTACAGAGTGTGGGATTGAGTGGTGAAATTACGTTCAATCTAAAAATCATTATATCTGGTGGAGTTCAGTTAGAACTCTGTTTGGCCATTTACAGAAACTGTAAAACATGGTGACCTTCTCAAAAAAGACCCATGTCCAATGAATATGAAGCGCTCAGTTTGAGCTCATGGAAAAAAAGTAAACAGTTTGTACATTAAAAAGATTAAACGCATATAAAAACAAAACAAACAAAAAAAATGACATAAATCTTTTACGCTAAAGCTACTCCTCACTGCTGGAACTGAGTGGTCGTTGACACGGCGCAGCGTTTGAACTCAAGGCTTCACGGATGAACGATGAAAAGCACAGATGGACAGATCACGGCGCAGAGCAGCTGGTTCCGGACCCTCACCTCGCAGACGGTGCAGTGGAAGCGCGTCTCCACGTGGTGTTTGCACTCGTTGCAGGTGTAGACGAAGCGGTCCTGGCTCTGGTTGTGCAGCTCCACCAGCATGCACATGGAGCTCCACTTGGACCTGCGCAGGGAGCTGAACTCCAGGTGCTTGTCCCGGGCCAGCGTCAGGAAGGCGTCGCGGCCGTCCATCAGGTCGCAGGCCATCAGCGGGTCGGCGTCCGTGATGGGGGGCAGCGAGTTGGCGGTGGGGCCGGCGATGAGGCGGATGACGAAGAAGACCTAGGGGGAATAATAGTGGATTTAAAGGTGCGGTGTCGCAGACGTCGGCCATTTTATATCATCGCTTTTATGCGTCAAAATAAAATGACAAAACGTTTATGTGCAGACAATTTTACGAATGCATAATCACCTAAATGTGTGACTTGCTTTTTTGCATTACCATAAAAAGAGAGGCCTTTAACATATTTACAACATGCAACTTCACCAGTAGAGGTCAGCAAATCTTACACACTTGCACCTTTAATGCAGAAAGTAGTCATTTGTCAATAGTTTACCATCCATGTCTATGATAAAAAAAAAAAAATGAGGGTGGCGCACCTCTTTGTGTTTCTCCATTGTGGCATAGAGTTTCTGGGAGAGGTCGTTGGAGACGTTGGGCATCCCCGGCTTCTTCTTGTTGGCTCGGCTCAGGCTGCTCTTGTTCTTGCTCGTCTTTTTGTTGTTCTTCTTCTTGGCGTTCTTGCTGTCTCCTTTCGAGGCCTGCGCATGCGTGAGGGACAACGTTAACACCTGAGAGAGTCTGAGGGAGGCGATCAGCCGGCCGAGGACTCCGCCCACTCACGTCCGTGCTCTCGTTGGAGGTGCTGTTCTCCTCCCTCTTCCGCTCCTCCTCCTCCTGCTCCAGCTCCTTGATGCTCTCCTCCAGCACGTTGGGCCAGAAGTCGCCCTCGAAGTACGGCAGCTCCTTGGCGCTGGTCAGACGATCCTCGGTGGCTTGCTTGAAAATGTCCTGAGGGAGGGAGAGGGGGCTTTTTAAAAATTACACAGTGTCATCAGCCAATCACACGGAGGGACTCATTTGTGACCTTGAGATGAGGAGAGCGTCTCACAAGATGGACGATGACGAGGCAGAATCCTGCTCGTTAGTGTCTCATTCTCGTATCGAAACAAACACATGACATAATGTGTTGGGCTGACGGACAGCACCCTCTGCTGGATGACGCGCATTACTAAAGATGGACTGATGTCCAGAGGAGTGAAAAAACTTGGCAGTTCACAGGGTGGCCACTCGAGGCCGTTTCCAAAAGTGAGTCACTCCCCCACAGACTCCCATGTTAAAATGCTTCAGCCTTCAACGTGAATGAAACAAGTTAAAAACAACCTGTGACAAACTATAGTTTTCGTCTAAAGTCACCGTGACAAACTGTGTGGGGTGAATCGTTTTCCAACTCACTTATTTTTATTCTAGTGAGGTTTGAAAATGTGCATAATCAAGGGGCGTGGCCAGCTCTACATGCGGCCCCGCCTCTTTGCCTGTTTTTGGATGAACCAGGAAGTAGGAGGAGTCAGGCCCACAAGCGACCCGGGGCGGGGGCGATGTGTGAAACTGAAGCAGCACAACCTGCCAGCAGAGGGCGGAGCCGCACCCCCCCGCCGCCCCCCCCCCCCCCCCCACGACAAGCCTCATAGGCCCCCTGCAGAAACCTATGGGCGACGTCAGGGTCCACGTTCCCACGCGGCGGCCGCTCTCACCTTGTAGTCATGGACGATGCGCTCGGACACAGCCTTGTCCAACATCTTCTTGTACCACTCCTGAAGGCGCTTTGGCTTTGGGATCTTCTGGTCTGCTGGGTGGCAGTGGAAGATGTAGTCATCCCCTTCACTGGGTGGACACGCCCAGATGTGACCCGCCGTGAACCTGGAGCGGGGGGACACGCCGCTGCGTTAGCAAGCGCCGTCTCATTGGGTCTGATGGTCGGAGGACGCGTCAACACTTACCCCTGCCTCCTCACATACTCCAGGTAGCCCAACAGGATTTCATAGTAGACGTTGGTCCTGAGGTGTCGGGGTTTGAAAAAGTGCACGCTGTCCAGGTAAGAGATGTACACTCGTCTCTGGTTGGGGGGCGGACAGTCGGAGCCGTACTCCTGAACGTGCATGCCGAAGAAACACACGTCTGCGCCGTCGATGTCTTCGAAGGCAAACAAGGCTTTCATCCTGTAGGGGAAGGACTCCGACATCTCGCCACTGTCCACGAACCTGGGTTCAAGAGAGGGAGGGAAGAGCCCAGTGAAGAAGACGGCAGGAAATCTATGAAATCCAGGAGTGGAGCAGCAGCAGCAGCAGCAGCAGGTTGAGACCACCTACCTGGACTTCATGCCGGGCTTCACCTCCACCACCTTGTCCGAGACGTGGACGACCCGGATGGTGACCTCGCCAGACTCCACGTGGCTCTGTCGCTTGAGGTAGTCGTTCACGCGCGTCTCCAAATAGCTCCCCAACTTTGTCTGGGGTAGTCCTGCGAAAAGGCGGGAGGAGAGTGAGGATGTAGATCGTAAAAAATATGGATACATTTTTTTTTTTATTGTCTTTCAACATTTTCACAGAATGAGGGAGTCATGTGGATTATTTTTAAAGAAGAAAAAAAACTCGAATGATAGTCAAAAATATTTTCCAGATTGCATTGTCGTTCCTTACTTGAATCCAGACTAAAAATCTTAGCTTTAAAAATGATGCGAGTTCAGTCCTGGAATGTTACAGAATATGCAGGAATATGCAGCACAAACAAACTCCACTTACGTTTGGCTGCATATTTGTTCTCTTTCCGTGTCTTGTTTGCCGATTTGAGGCAGTTGTCACAGGTGAAGCTGGTCGAAGGAGAGAAAACAGGAAAATATAAAAAAGGTTAAAGTTGCAGCTTTTCTACCAGAGGAAAGAAGCAGCGTTTAAATGTCATTAATCAAGAGACACTCTGGTGGTTAATGGCGGCCGCGCATTCCTCAAGTTGGAAGTTGCTTATGATTCCAAACAGACCACACATGAAGTGTGAAGGTCAGACTCCCAGTGACTCATGACACAGACACACAGTTCTGTTATGCCTGTAGTAAATCACAAGTCATCATCAGTCATTTGCTTATTTGTACAGAGACACAACAACGTGCAGTCGCATCACCCTTTGACCTTTATGGAACTTTTCTGTCGGGGGGGGGGGGGGGGGGGGGGAGGGGGGGGGGATGAGATAAAGTAAAAAAAAAAATTTAAAAAAAATTTCAGGCGGGTTTTCCGCACGTAACAGAAAGTCCAGCTGGCAGCGTGTGGCGTGTGGCGTGTGGCTCACCCTGAAGGCCATATGGTTTCATGATGCAGGACACAGATCTGGTGCATTTTACGACCGCAGTCGATACATTCCACGAGCCTGAGCGGAGAGAGGAGACAAAAGGCAGACGCCACGCTCGCGGTTAATGAGGCAACGGGAGCCGCGCAGTCACTATCACAAAGATCTATCGCGCAACTTTCATTCATGAATAAATGAAGCGCTGCTGAAGGAGGGGACGTACAACTCAGGATCGAGCGTGTCGTTCTTCTTGCGTTGGAACTGCTCTTTGTTGATGGACCTGAGGGAAACAACGAGACACTGTTACAGACACAATAACATGAATATTAGCATGTTGTAACACTGATCATTTGCACAGAGCATTTTTCAGTCAAAAACGTAAATGCTAAAGTAGGTGCGACTTATGAGTTCTGACGAAGGTAACAAGAATCACTGAAATCAATAATAGATGTGATGAAAGTACTTGAGAGGGGTCACGATCAATATTTTCAGTACTTAGGGAGTGAGACAACCACGTGATGTCAAAATGATGTCACCACTCGGGACTTTTGCCTGTCCCTTTAAAAGTTAGACAGGAAGTAAGGGAACATGGAATTTACTGAACCTTTCAGGAGTGAATATATTTCGATGCGTATACTTTGACAGTCCGTCAGAATCAAATCAAATATAATATACAAGAAACAAACAGACAGTCAAAAATAATGACATCAAAGATGTAGAAACATTAAACAATTACAATTGTCACAGTCTAAGTAACTGTTGAAAACTTGCAGGGATGCGTTTTATTAGAAAAAAAAAAAAAATTGGGTTGGAATAAAAAAAAATAAACAGATGTGTCCATTTTGCTGATGCGGTAAATATTAAACCTGCAGGGCTGCTCATCACATCTGGATTAGCAGTTCTTGAGAAACTTAATATGAGCGAGCTGTAATCTGCTGTGTGCGTGTGCGTGTGTGTGTGTGTGTGTGTGTGTGTGTGTGTGTGGCCGGCTGGAGAGAGAGCATACTCACGTCTGAGGCTGAGAGGGGTCGTCCCCCAGGGAAACACTCTCGCTCTGGATTTCGTTGAAACACTTCTCACAGAAGTGGTACCTGTCAGCAAGAAGCCCATATTTTGGTGAACTACACCGTTCGCCATCAGCACAGCCAATCACAGAGAGGGCACGGAGAAGCAGCCGCCAATCAGGACAGGAGCAGGGGGCGGACACACAGGAGGAGGCAGAGGGCAAGGTAGGTCGTCGCCAGGCGGAAGCAGCCAATCGTGATGCAGGGTTTTTTGTGTGGGCGGGTGTTTTGATTTTGCGCGTAAATTTCGGAGTGGATGATTGGTCACACCAAAGCAGGCCAATGCAGACATCACAAGCGTTAAAAAAAGGAGGGAGAGAAGGGGAGAAGGGACGGGGGGGAGGGGGGAGGGGGCGGGACAGGGAGATGGGGGAGGTCAAAATGAATATTAAAAAAGCGTGGAATAAATAAGTTACAGGTCAGATGGAGACAATGGAGAGACAGAGACAGAGACGGAGAGGAGGAGGAGGACGGACAGGATGTGAACAACAACCAACAGAGGACAGAGAGCCAAGGCAAAGCAAAGATTAGCGTCAGACGTCCAGTGGTAAACAATAACAACATTACAGCAACATGAGAGACCACTAGGGGGCTGTGGAGGAGGAAGGGGGTGAGGATACGAGTCTCCGAACATGAGAGGGTGGATGAGGAAATAAATACAACACATGGTAAAGCAACAGAGACCCATCATCCTTTCGGTTCATTTATAAAGTGGGAGCCATTCTTCGGCTGGTGCGCGTGAATTAACCCCACCCACCAAATGCCCCACCCACGTGTTGACAAAAACACACGTCTGCGGGTCTGGCTGCACATGTGAATCCAGCCAAGGGAGAGCGGAGCCCACTTTATGAATGACAGCATGATGAAAATCAAGAATTAAAGGGTGACCAGTGGAGATGAAGCCAGGGGTAACCATTGAAGCCAAATCAAAACTCCATCTGTGGTTGCACAGTTGCATTAGTTGCTAGGCTACAGATTATACCAC
This sequence comes from Chascanopsetta lugubris, assembly GCA_016785325.1. Taxonomy (NCBI): domain Eukaryota; kingdom Metazoa; phylum Chordata; class Actinopteri; order Pleuronectiformes; family Bothidae; genus Chascanopsetta; species Chascanopsetta lugubris. The sequence continues at coordinate 44,151 of JAFBJT010013961.1, read as the reverse complement.
AAGAGAATGTGCAAAAAAATAGACTTAAGACACATAGAAGGTGATACTACAACTAGGCTGTGTGTGTGTGTGTGTGTGTGTGTGTGTGTGTGTGTGAGTGAGTGATGTGTTGCATGCTCCGTTGTGTCAAAAGCCCCGTACCTGTTCTGGTAGCTGAAGTAGGCGGCGTCCCGTTGGATGGTGCATAACTGTTTCCCGTAGCAGCAAAGGGTTTGAGGGGAAAACTCAAACTGTAACACAGAGAACACACGGAAAGAAAACTGCTCAATTTCACCAAACCATCACACAGCGGCAACTCAATACATTAAAGGTGCAGTGTGTACGATTTGGTGACATCCACAGGTGACGCTGGATGTTGTATCCATCGCCTCGCCCTTCTGAACATGCAGGAGAACCTGTGGTCGACTTCAGTTAAAGATACTTAGTTCGTAAGTACGTCCACAAAAATAAATAAAAACAAAACAAACAAAAAAAACATGGCCACCCCCGTAGAGAGGAACAGCTCCTCATGAAAATATTCATTAATAGAGTCCTTTCAGTGTCATGGAGGAAAAAAAACATATTGGACACTGTAAATACATGAAAATGTCAGTATGTTATTGTTCTATCGTATTTTCTGAAGTGACAAAAATGACCGAAAATCGTACACACTGCACCTTTAAAGCTATGTATCCAACTGTTAAGCTGAGCGGCTGAAGTTCAAACTGAGCAACCGAGTGCGCGGAGGACCGGTTACATAAGAGACCTTGAATGCGACACGATTGTTGGTGCCAGACGGGCCGGTCTGAATATTTCAGAAACTGCTGATCTGTTGGGATTTTCACTTACAATGGTGTTTCAAGAGAAAGGTCGTGAAAAGAGAATACATCCAGCCAACAGCAGTTCAGTGAAAAGAATAGCCAGACGCACTCTAGCGGATGGAAATGGCAGCAGTGACTTGAGCCCGCCCACCGCGCGTAGCAAATCAAACGGGCCGGCGAACGAAGACTTCACCTATTCTGGACATTCTTGTTTTTCTTTACTTTGCTCCGATACGACAAACAGACATTTCAGGGCGTGTCTGCAGCCTCACCTTCCTCCCGCAGCAGTAACCCAGGCCCTGCATGACGGGGTCGATCTCCGCCTCGAACACCTCCGCCAGCTTGGAGCAGTACTTGTAGACGCGGGAGGTCTTGCGGTTGTAGAGCCAGGCGTTGTTGAACATCAGCCAGATGTCCTCCACGTACTGCCACGGCTCCTGGTACTGCCCCGTGTCCAGCTTCCTCTTGATGGTGGACAGGTCCATGGGGTTCTTCACGATATCGAAGTAGTCCTGGGGTTTTGGTAACGGGAGGTGGGAGGGGCCAGTCCGGAAAGGGGGAGGAGGAGGAGAGGGGGTTTAAAGGAGGGAGAGAAGAGAGAGAGCAGCGAGATGGTGGAACGGTTTGGCCGTCCGAGGGAAGAGGATGAGAGAAAGAGGGGGAGGAAGAATATCATCATGGTCATCATCATCATCATGGGCGTGGAGGCCGTCGGGGGTGACGAGGACGTCGCGGTTGGACCGGTGGGACCAGAGGAGGGAGAGAAGAGGGTGCAGGGGGACAATGTTGTTGAGCGCTGCAGAGAAGAAGGTTCGCGTGCAAACAGAGAGACATGACAACTTCTGCCCTCCAGCTCTCTGCTTTGCACCCTAAAGATCCTAACTGAGCTCTGCAGCACGGACCGGACCGGACCACCACAGGTCCGTCAGGCCCACTGCTGCAGGTGTTCAAGAGCAAAAATATCACACAACAAAAAAAAAAAAAATCTGCCTGTAAAAGCATTGGAATTTAACCCCAGGGTTCTGTGATTCGGTTATTATTCATCAATTTGTCTTAAAGGTGCAGTGTGAAAGAACATGTTTGTTTTTTTTTATCCTTATCTTATTGATAGAAGTGAAAGAAATAGATCTTACAGACTGCACCTTTAAAAAAAAAAAAAAAAAGGTTCTTATTTTCCCTGTAAGTGATTGGAGGAGAAAAAAAAGCGTTGAGGCCTGGGCATCGATCAGGGTGCAAAACCAAGAAGAACAGAGCAGTGGAAACAGCAACAGGCAGACAGAGGTTTACTCTTCTTTGGCAACAGAGCGGTTGGCATTAACAACTGCGGCCGGCAGTGTGAGAAGCAACACGATGACAGAGTTAAAGCCAACGGTGAAGCAAATATATTAAAGTAAAATATAAATAAGGGGCTGGTTGAGTCTCCCAGTTGTTTCCCCGTTCCTGTCGTCTGCCTCCGAACACGTTTGGGGGTAAAAAAAAAAAAAAAGCAGGGGGAGACGGCAAGGAGGAGAAAACAGCGTTTGGAGATTCAACCAAAAACAAAAGGAGGTGTGAGTTTCAGAGAGCAGGGTCCGTCCCGCTGTCACCATGGAAACAGGAGATCAGGAAACGGACCTTCGTCTCGGAAAGGAACTACTCACAACAACAAACAAGTGATGTGGTGCGTTTGTGTACAGGGGCCAAATTTGGAATTTAGAATATTGCGGTACTCTTGAGGTTAAGGAGAAACTTCTATCTTCAATAAGTGAATGATTAGAAAATATTGTACGGCAGGAAAAAGTCTGCATCACTTGACTGTGGAGGTTCCTGGCGGAGGAGAGGTGAGCCAACGCTCGCTCCTCACTGCTCGAGACATTCGTTTGAAATCTCATTTTAAAGTCGAATCGGATGGAAGAACATATATAAAGATAAGATATATCTCATATCATCATATCCCCTAAAGTCAAATGCAGTGAGTATAAAGTTATTGTCTCACCTCCACACACCGCCCACCTGAACAGGGACATAACTACTGCTACTACTACTACTGGTGAGGAACTGAACTAGAAACTTAAAAATGGAACATGGGCCATGAGAACTACAAAAGAAAAGATTCATGGTAGAAGCTGGAACTGATTGACGAGGCAAAACATGATGAATGGTGATGAATGAAAGCAATAGGCTCATGAACCGAGAGGAGATCACCTTATGTCTTTGAAATGATTTTCATTTGAGGTTTTTTTGTTTGTTATTTTCGATGTAAAGAAAATCATAAATGTTCAATCAATTTTGAGGAATGGAGAAGCACTATGCACAAAATGACTGAGCCCAAGTGAAGGCAAGGATTCATAGGAGTCATTGCTTTCATTTAATAAATGCTGAAGTTTCAGAAAAGAGCAAAATTCACCACACACACACGCGCGCACACACACACACACAAGAACACACACATAGAACACACACATTCACGCACAAAATCTCATTTCCTGAACTTCTGACATGCAACGGGAGAGAACCAACTGAAAAGGTTAAAGGAACTTTGAAGCAGATATGAATATGAAAGGAAAGCTAATGACGAATATGACAACACAGGAAAAAATAGATGAAATCAAAAAAAGAAAAACAAACAAACGAAGAAAAAAAAGAAACTACGTTTCGAGAGGATTGAAGCAAAATGGCAGCCAGTGCAGTCCCTTACCAGGTTAGTTTTGTTACTAGTTCGAATACGTACGGGTATTCCCAGTAACTGGGGGTCCACCGGCTGACGGAAGGGAAGGGACTCAGGGTCCTGCCGGTATAGAGCTTCCAGCGTGGGCATCAGAGCCTGACGCAGCTCCTCCGGCTTAAAGACTGCAAAGAGGGGGAGGAGACACAAAATGGAGGTTCAACTCCTTGATCGTGTCGCGTTTGCAAATAGATTAAAGGCTTAAAAATGGTATACGGGTTCACAACTCACTCTTCTTCTTGCTCTGAGCGCTGGCTGGGGAGCTGGTGGAGGTCGTTGACCCTGAACCCTCCTCCTCCTCTTTGGGCTCCTTCTTGATCTCCGGCTTCTTGTCGTCACTGGTCGCTACAGACGACGTCGAGGATGAGGATGAGGACGTGTCCATGGGCTCGCCTTTACACCCGTCTGACGAGGTCTTCTCCTTCTTGATCTGAAAGGAAGGTTTAAAGGTGCAGTGTGTAAGTGTTGGTGACCTACAGAGGAAGTCTCGGAGAACCTAGAACTCAATGCGATGTCCACTTTTACTACTGTAAAAACATGGCGGACCCCCCTCCTCATGTAAATATACATGAATGGGATCATTTAAGGGTAATAGAAAAAAAACAAAAAACATTGATGTGATTATAAAATGTCCAGAATCTTACACACTGCACCTTTAAAAGGTATTAAACGTCATGATCTCCTCTGCGAGAAACGTAAAATGTGTCCGAAACTCCCGCTTACCTCGGGTTTCTCCTCGCTCTTCACGTCATGCTGGCACTTCCCCATCTTCCCCTTGCCCTCTCCGTGCGAGTCCCCTCCTTCCTCCTCCTCCTCCTGCTTGTTCACCTCCATCTTGACGTCCTCTTGGCTGGCAGCGGAGCCGCCGGCGGCTGCAGGCTGGGAGCTGGCGTCGGTGCTGCTGTTGACGGAGGCCGGCGAGGACACCTGACAATCTCCCGCCAGCGAAGGCTTTGCAGAGAGCTGAGAGGAGAGGGACGGAGATATAGAAAGGTTTGATGAGGTTCTGGGGGCGATGAGAGCATCCCATAATCAATCCTAATGCTATTAAAGGTAATGAAATTAGACTGATCTACTCACTGGGCTCTGTGGTGGCTGCAGTGGCACGTGAGAGTTCTGGTCAGGCAGTGACGGAGCCTGACCCGAGTGGGGGCCTGAGGAAGCCACACCCCCAAGCGCCTGCTGTGGAAGCTGGTTGGACTTTTCAGAATTCATAGTCTGTGCCGACAGGTGCTGCTGTGAGTTTTGTTGTTGTTGTTGTTGTTGTTGCTGCTGCTGCTGTGGGTGCTGTGGTGGAGGTGGTAGCTGAGGCGTGCTGGGAGTCTGCGGCTGCGGCGTTTGAGAGCGAGGTAACGTGGGCGGCGTTTGATGGGGTTGAGGTGTTAAGCTGCGTGCTGGTGACGGCGAGTTGGTTCGGATGGATGGGCAGTGCGGGTAGGAGTTGGGAGTGGACGACGGAGGCAAGCCGGAGAGAGGCCCGGCGGCACCGGTGGCGCTGCCCGGACCCATGGAGCCTCCTGGGACGCCGGAGCCTGGGGCCGAGGAGGCAGACTGGGCCGCGGGGCTGCTGACGGGGAGGGAAGGCGGCGTTGACATCTGGTTCTGCTGAGGAGAGGAGGACGCGGTGGTTAGGAGTCTTATTCATGCCAGCAAGGACCCAAAAGTCTCCATGCCGTGTTTAATCCTCACCTGTGGTACCGTCGTCTGAGGCCCTGGCTGATTCATGCCAACGGGACCCGAACCAAGACCTGGACTGGACCCTGGAAACTGGCCTGGGGGGTGGTACTGGTTCTGCAGTTGTGTGGCGTTGGGCTGGCCCATTCGCGGTCCACCCATACCCATCTGGAGAAGACACGTCGAGGACGTGATTAGAGCACGTTTTTTGTGTTTTGACCTTTGTACGAAGTCACGGTTTCCTCTGAAACCAACCTGGTTCATTGGAGCATTAAGAGGAAGAGGGGGCGTCGACCTCTGACCCATTGACTGCATCCCCATCTGACCGTACTGGTTCATTCCTGAATGAGGCAGAAAAGCAACATCGCTGATTTGTTCACCAAAATGTCACAAGAGGACGACCGCGTGGGCCAATTCTAAAATGTCATTAGAATAAGTCGATTAGACCATTCATTATAGTGACATTTGTACATAGTACACTACATGTACAGTACCTGCTGGGTTCTGCATCCTGCTGACCATCTGATTGGGTGCAATTGGTCGGACCATGGACGGATCGGCATGAGGGCCATCTGACGACAGAGTTGTGCGGATTACGTCACATCCTAAAAACCGACGACTCGTGCGCTTTAAAGTCAGGTCCGGTGTATTCCACGAGATAACGCGCCTGCACGTGTGTCCCCTTTTTGGATTATTTGCCGAAACATATTCCAGTGGAGTGAGTGGTGAGTTATAAACAAACTTGTGTGTTTACTTACTTGGCGGTTGCCCCGGGCCCATGGGCGGCTGCCCCATGTTTGGAGGCCCCTGTGGGAGCCCCGGCGAAGGGATTCCAGCTTGGCCGGGCATCATGCCCTGCTTCTGGAGCCGCGTCCGCCTCTTCTCCTCCAGCTCCTTTTGGATCTTGTAGATCTTCTCTGCCAGCAGGTGGTAGTACTCCGCCTTGAGTGTGGCGCAACAGGAAGTGGGAGGCAACTTAGATTTCCTCATTCCTTCACTGGGTGTCACATCACTTAATGAGCCGTCTTTGTTGTTAGCATCTCACCCTGCTGTTCGCAGACTCATACATGTCCCCTTCTACTTTCCGGGCATAAGCGACCAGGTTCTCCATCCGTCGATCCTTCAGTGCAGCTGGGTCGGGAGTCGGGAAAATGGCCTGCACACTGCTCCGGAAAACACGCCAACAAAAGAACGGTAAATAAACAAAACAACCCACATGATAATCAAATGAGCTCCTGCTTGGTGAGAGTGAAGACTCACAGCTTGTGGACGAGGTGGTTGCGGAGGTCCTGCGTGATGTCCTCGTGCCAGGACTTCCTCAAGCCTGCAGCCGAGGGAGGAGTCGCTGTGGGTAGAGATCCCAGGTTCCCCACGCCGTCATTCAACAAACTGGGGGGGGGGGGGGGGGGGTGGCAGGGGGGTGAGGAGAGAAACGAGGTGTGAGACTTTGGCCAAAACTATTTAGGACTTTGGGAAAGTCAGTTTCTCAACCGTATCCTGAAGATACAGACTGTGACGAATGAGAAGCAGCCATACCTCTGTGCGCTCAGGCTGTTGTGCAACAGGGAGTCTGGCAGTAGCGAGGATTGCGGGTTGGGGGGCTGCACTCCCACTCCGCCATTCACTCCCATGGAGTTTCCTCCTGGAAGTTCAAATGCCATGTCGTTTAATTGGGAAATACAGCGTTTGCGATTACTTAACAACACGTCAGCGACAAAACTAACCCATGCTGTTTAGAGCTCTCAGCCCCGGCTGCCCCTGGTTTGGCATGTTGCTCTGTTGCTGCTGCTGCTGCTGCTGCTGTGGCATCTGGTTTCCCTGGTAAGTGAGACCCAGAGCAGCGTAGGCTCTCTCTATGGAGCTGGGGTCGATCTGGTTGGGGGGGTTCAGACTGGGAGCGTTGGACTGTCCACCCGGCACCCCCGACCCTAAGGAATTCATCAAGCCCACCCCTGCGCTGTTGAGGAGGGCTGCGAGAGGGAGAAACGGAGAATGGACGGTAAGAAGAGGTGACGGAGAAGGAGGTGGAGGAGGAGAAGCATTTGTGGATTGAAGCCGACGATCAACAACACCCACATTGCTGGTTCCTCTTGTCTCCAGCGTTTTTCAGCGGGAGGCACACGGGACAGTCGTGTCGTGTGCAGTTCTTCCAGTGAGAGATGATCTGTCTGGATGAGGCACAGTGCGCCACTGCAGGAGAGGGAGACACAAGAAGGTTGAGGAGACGAGGGAGTGGGAAAAGAAAAAGAGGAAGGAGGCGATCGAACATAAAGGACATGAGAATGAGAATAAAACATGGTGGCCAGAGAAGGAGGGGGAAGTCTTCCTCCAGACGGCAACAAAGCCCAGGAGAGGATAAACAACAAACAGGAAAGATGCACCTCAACTTCCAACACCTCGAGTGTTTATTGTGTAAAACACACTCGCCATCAAAGCGGTAACTGCCGTACTCACCCTGGCAGGACTTGCCAGCCTGGCAGTGAGTCATGTGGTTCAGCACATTCTTCATGGTGCGGCAGTGCGGCAGGTTACACTGTCGCACTTCGCCGTTGGCTTGCTCCCTACGTTGG
>JAFBJT010013961.1:5000-24839 GCA_016785325.1 Chascanopsetta lugubris | reverse complement strand
CGCGTGCGTGGGTGTGAGGGGGGGGAGGGGGGGGGGGGGGGGGGTGTCCTCTTCACGGGGGCCGCCATGTTTCATAGTGGACCTACTAAACATCCTTTGAGTTTTATCAACAACTGAAGTCGACTATAGGTTCTCCTGCGTGTTCTGAAGAGTGGGGGTGAGGTGATGGCTACAACATGCAATTCCACCTGTAGAGGTCACCAAATCTTACACACTGCACCTTTAAACATTATTCCTTTGAAAACTTGGTTGACTGGTTCACTGTATGGATGCAGAGGTACTGATGGGGATGGAGCTGCAGTAGTGAGGTCCCACTTGGTTAGTCTGTGTCTCATCCACCAACACGGAGGAGGCGGATTTGTGGGGGGGGGGGGCAGCCATGTTGTCGTGCCCCTGCAGCTCCAGCACAGCTACACACACACACAAACACACACACACAGTCCACGTCCTCAGTATTGATTGGAGGATTTGGATGAAGTCTCATGGCCACAGTTTTTATTGAACCTGCTATAAAAGCTTTGGGCTTAAACTTTGATGAAATATGTATACAGATAAAATTGACACTGCTCCCAGCTACATGCTAATGTCAGCGTTGCAGCGTGTTCACTGTTGCAATGCAAACGTAAACATGTCGGTACAACACAAAATGTGCTAATTGTCCGCATTCTCGAGAACAGGGTATTTCAGTAAGTGCTGCACTGTGTCTCTGTTATTGCTTATCTTTGAACCTGTTGCCATGGTTACAAGCAACTGTTCCTGTTTTCCCATTGAACTGTGATCACCTTATACCGACAGTTTGGTTTGATGTGCCGAGCTTTCGCTGCTTCTAGAATGAAAGCGTCCTCTCTGATGAATTGAAGAATTTCATTTTGAGCAAGAATGCTTTGGAAAGAGCAGAATTTTCTTTTCAGCGCACGGCTGTCCTGATTTTTTCAGGATAAGTCTTAATTGCTACAGTTTGATTCTATTAGCGTGGACCATTTGATCTATAAGTCACCCAGTCCATCTGTTCTGTTTAACATATAATGTATTATATTGTTTTTTATTTGGGGTGGGGGGGGGGGTTCCCTGAGGTATTAGAGAGTGTTTGGAAGATATGGATCATTCAAAGGATCAGAATGAGCGGAGAAGGTTCTGCTGCAAAGCTGTTTTGGGTGTCTGATTCTAAGTTATGGCTCCAGAATGTTATTGAAATTCACTGTTACAGCTGCGTTTGCAGGTTTGTGCTGAAAAAGATGAACAGCCACTCAAGATTTTATGATATGATATATTTTATGATGGTTTAAAAAGTGAAAACATTGCGCATTTTTCTTCTCTGACACAAATCAATGACAATATGTTGTCACTTGCACTGAGTGACGCGACTAGTTATCGACACTAACATTTCTGGTTGAAGAAATGTGTCATTCTCCTCAAATACTGCAAGTTAAAGGTGCAGTGTGTACGATTTCGGTCATTTTGATCACTTCTGAAAACAATTCAACACTGATATTTTCATGTATTTATGATCACATGAATGTATTTTTTTCCCATTTCCCTATAATGAACCAATTAATGTATATTTGCATGAGGAGCGGGTCCTCTCTATGGGGGCCGCCATGTTTTTACAGTAGCAAAAGTGGACGTACTAAACGTCTTTTGAGTTTTAATGACAACTGAAGTTCTACCATAGGTTCCCCTGCATGTTCTGAAGAGTGAGGGTGAGGTGATGGATAAAACATGCAACTTCACCTGTAGAGGTCACCAAATCTTACACGCTGCACCTTTAAGCCCATTTCCAATTGAACTTAGCAGGTCGCAGGTCATCCGATTGGTCAGTGGCGCTAGTCATGTAGCATAGACATACGTAGCATTCGTGACATCACACTAAGTTTGTGCGGAGTGCTTGTGAGGCTCGTAATGGGCGGTTCACTCGTCGCCATCTTGCCGGTGCCTAACTCCTCCTACTTCCGAATTCGACGAAAAGCAATGGGCAAAGAGGCTCTTGCAGGATCCATACAATGTGGCGGGTCGGCCCAGGTGGCCACGCCCCTTAATTACGCACAATTTCAAACCTCTTCATCCCCCGAACAGTTTTCACGGGAAAGAACTGTGACCGAAAAGAGACCTCTATAGTTGATCCTTTCATTTTCTGTGGGAATTGCCTCATCTTTTGAAGCCTTCCACAACACATCGCGCATTAAAGGTGCAGTTTGTAAGATTCAGTGACATCCTGAGCAGAAGTTGCATGTTGTATCTCTCACCTCACTCTTCCGAACCTCAGCAGAGATATCACCACAGCATTACCCCCCCCCCCCCCCACAGCATTCCCCCCCCCCCCCCTTATCGGCAGACATGTTCAACCACCTGCTACTTTTGATATTAGCAGCAGTTCTTTGCCAAATTAAACACTCAGCCGGCCCTGTAATCGTGTTTCCACGTCCCAGACCATTATCACTCCTCCTCCTCCTTCGTACGACTCATCATCTCTGCTGATCTGTCTTCCTCACTCTCAGTGGGCCTCGTGCGCTGACCCCCTCCACCTCCCTGCTTCACTCTATCCGCTCCCCATCCGTTCACGCCACTGACGCCGCAGCCGCCGGCGCATCCGCCCCTGCATCCGCCGCATCTTTTGTTTCCCCTCACAGACGTTTTCATTAAGATGATGTCAGGATAGACTGAACTCCGGCATTATGTTCATGGGAGGAAATACAAGCGGCAGCCTCTTTCTTTCCTTCTTGTGATCGTAGCAGGCTCAACATGGCTTTCTTTCAATAGATAATAACTGGGGAATATATATATGGGAGAGATAGGAGGAACATGGCAGAGAAATAATAGTACATTTTGAAGCACACAGCCTCTGAACCACACAAACGAGTCGACTATATATATAATAAATATACAGGTATGATAATTACTGATATTATGTAGAGCTGCAGAATCTCACTTTAGAAACATTTTACAGCAACTGGACACAGAATATGATCTCCCTTCAAGGCATAAAGAACAATAATGACATTTTTTTATAAAGAAAAGTACCATAATACACATTGGTACTGGTACCGATCGATAAGTCAAAGTACAGGTCCAAACTTGCTGATGAGCCATACTGAGGGTCTCCACTGCTTCCTCCCTCAAGCCAAATGGGACTCGGCTGTGTGACAGGAAGTGCTGCCAGGAGTGGGCGAAAGAAGCCTATGTTCTGAAGAACCATTCATGTTCTGAAGAAACATTCATGTTGAAGAACTGTTCGTAATAAAGATTTAGAAGATTTCATCGGTTGCTCTTTTTTTTTTTTGACGATTGAAATCCTTTTTTGTGGAATACCTGATGCAGCCCAGACTCTACCTCCAGCCGCCCCGAGCTCAGTTGAGTTTGAGACCCCTGCTCTCGACCATTGATCCTCAACTGGTGGGTCGCGGACCCGTTGCTGTCTATTCACACTCCCTAACAGTAGGTGGCGATGATGCCCTGAGATGCTAAAAGACAACCGCCATTTCACAGAAGAAAACACACATGCTAATAGACATGATGAAACATAAGTACACCAACTACATGAAATATGGATCTTTAATGTTTTTTTTATTCAAATGCAGCAGAATTGGGGTATAAAGGGAACATTTCAATCTCTACCATCGCCCCCTGCTGGTCGTATCATTACACTTGTTGGGTTTTTGGAGCCATAATGTGATATTCTGCTCCATCTCGGGTTCAAACGGCACTGTCTTTCCATTAGATCTATTTGAGAAGTTGAAAATGTTCCTCTATATATTTGGGTCGAGGCTCTTAAAAAAGAAGCGGTGTTAACCCACACCAGGTGAGAACCGCTGGTATGGACGTAGCAAATGTAAAAATACTGGTTTGACTCTTAAGATCTTCTCCTCTGATACAAATTCCGCAGAGATAATCAGGGATGGATTTAAAATCGATATTTAATCAAGTTGTTTCATGGATGGCGATAGCTCTCTGGCTGCGTGAGCGCCGTGGAACAGTGAGATTTTCATACATCCAACAGGCTGCTGAACTCAGAGTAAACTGAATATCGACTGCAGTGGCACGCGCTGATATCGACGGTTGTCGTTTCCAGATAATGTCGGTGGCCTCGTTGACCACGGTGATGCAGACTAATGGAGACATGTTAATGAATAATCATCATTATCACACAGAGAATCTCAAAGTGTCCACTGCTGGAGCTCCTCTGTCCACCTCTCGGTTTAAGTCCCTGTCCCTTTAAGACTGCCCTCCCTGCTCTGATTGGTGGATTCTGCTGTGATTGGTCAACCACCTCCAGCGCGTGTGGGGAAAATATCCTTTTTTTCCTCTCTCTGCCTGGTATTAGCGCCACCGTAAATATGTAAATATATAGATATGCTGCTCTGCACTTGGCTGTAACCGGCTGCTTTCAGCGCGGCCTGGGTTGTGTTGATAATGAGGAGCAGGAGGAGAGTTTCCCTCTTTGAGAAGCCGCTCATTTCTACAGCTTGTGCTGCACAACACAATCAACGTGCTCGAAACACGTGACGGCCATACGGGGAAAGTTAGTCCAGAGACAAGAATATTATTTCGTGTACAAAACTATAGATATCAAGGGTTGATAAAATATATATATATATATATATTTTATCAACCCTTCATATATATATATATATATATATGAAGATGCCCTTTAGCAGCAACGCAGATCAGATAAGGTAAGATGAAGTCACTCAAAGTGAGATACAAATCATAATATGATACAGAGCCAAGTAAAAATGAAAACAAAGGATTGCATATTGGATGGATGTAAAAAGAGTGGTTGTGTAGAGTGTGTAGAGTGTGCAGGATGTTTACATGTAGTGACAGTCGTGACTGATCCAAGTCTCCATTAACTGTCCATCGGTGTGATGACCTGTGGGAGGAGTCTGCGTCTGCTTGCTGTGACATATTGTGTCCTGTAGCGCCTCCTAGAGGGCCATACTTGTAAACATGTTGTCTGGTGGGTGTGGTGGCGCTGCAGTGATGTTACTGACCCACTTCCTGACTGAGGACGTGTAAAGGTCCTGATGGAAGCTGGTATTACTGCTGTGTCCCTTATAAGACTATCAGCAGATGTGGTAGTGCTATTACTGTTACACCGAAGGTGCAATAAGGTGCGTGCAGTTTTATTCTTCTGTGTTTGTAATGTTCTCCTCCATGTTTTTAAATGTGTATGTCTCTGACTCTCAAACTGCTCGGACAGTGAACCATCCCCACTGGGATTAGACAAGTTTATCTTCTCTCATCTTACCTTTAACTTAAGTTGTCAGGGACCTGTTCCTGGTGTAAATGTACTTTGCCTCATTTGAGGTTGATGAAGAAAACAATTATGCATCAAAACAGCAGTTTTGTTTTGATTGTAATGTTATGTTTGTTCTATTTTATTTTTCAAATTTATTCAGTTGTTTTATTTTTTTCACTCATTTTTTAGAATGATTGTTTATTTTTTTTATTTTAATTTTTTCAAACCACTTCAAATGATTTCATGTTCAGCTGGTGGAAATGGAGACCATGGTCGTCTGTTTCGGTCACATTCAAGCTCCGCAGCTGGAGGTGTAACGAGGTGTTTCAGACTCTGCAGACTCAGTGTGCTTTAGAAATCAGGCTCTGTGAATGGGTTTGACAGGACTTTGACATCGGTGATATTTCTTTCTTTGTCTCAGAGTCGCCGAACTTTAAAGGTGCAGTGTGTACGACTTTGGTCATTTTTGTCACCTCAAAAAAAAATGACAAGACAATTACTTATAGACATTTTCATGAGCTTATAATCACCTGAAGGTGTTTATTTTTCCATTACCCTTAAATGAGCGCATTCATATACATTTACATGAGGAGCGGGTCCTCTTGACGGTGGCCGCCGTGTTTAACAGTAGCCCAGAGTTGGTTTACAAAATATCTTTTGAGTTTACATCTAATTCATGTAATTAGATATGTTAGTATAAATAACTGTATTATAATCATTATATGAATATTTTAGGTTTCTATAAGAAATCTATTTTATTAGAATAAATAATTATTTTATTAGAGTATATGTATGTGTATGTGTGTATATATATATATATATAGAATATATATACACACACACACACACACACACACACACACTCATATACACACACACACAACCACCATAACATCAACCACTAGATGAGGGCAAATGAGCATATCTGACTTCATTTTTTCATGTACTACATATCAACCACAAGAAAGTAATTTACCGCCATCTTGTGGTTAAATTTAGTACTACATATCCAGTACCACAGAACAAACCACCGGAGGGGTGCAGAATTGTGCAAAATTCTCCTAAATTGCCTATAAAATCTGCCTGCAGTATTTAAAATGAACCACCGGAGGGCGACAAATGATAATGATTATTATTGGGTTCTACAGACGGACGAATCAATAGATTGAATAATGAAATTAAATTAAATAAAATACTGAATGATGATGATGATAATAATAACGATAATTGTACTATTATCTTTATTTTTTATTATTATTATGATCACTATTATTATTATGACTATTATGACTATCATTATTATCATTATTGTTGTTGTTATTATAGATAACACTTTATTTGAAGATGAAGTGCATTTGTATACATTTTGATAACACAAAAATACAAAATACTACATATATTAAAATAACTGGGACAAAATTTCAAAATTAAATTAAAGGTTCAGTGTGTGGAAGTAAGGCGTGAGTGTGTGTGTGTGTGTGTGTGTGTGATACTGGATTATTCTTTGCATGATTGCTCAGTGTGGCACCTCAATATTTTTTTACTCAAACGGTTAGAATTTAAATGTCGCGCCCCATAAACTACCACTAGAGGGAGACAAAGGCTGGTTAACAACCATTCTGGCTCCACAGAGCAGCAAACCAACGACTCTCTGGTGATGATGTCATCAACAGAGAGCTGTCGTCTCTGAAAGCTTGAATAATCATCTCTGACTAAACATTTCACATTGATTTTTGAGCACAGTATTGATGTCAGGTAGAATCTGGTGCAGTGATCAATCGAAATATGAGAGCTTAATTTGGACTGTTGCTTTACATGTTTTCCTCCAGCAGGGGGCCAAATATTTTTTTTACAGGCTTTGTGTTACGGGGGCAGGCCAGTCATTTTTAATTTAGCACCATCTTTCACTTAAGTGTAAATTTAGAACACACACGTAGGTATTCACCAATCATACCATGAGATGTATTGTTCACATTTTTTTTAATTTGTTTTAGTACAACAGTTCAAGTCAACTAACCACTGTATCAAGATGCCATCGTGTATTGCTCTTTGCATTCCATGTGTTAACCCCCTCTTCACAATGATGTTCAAGATCGTGTCCTTTTCCCAAGTCTGGCATGTTCATTCACAGCTATACAGCAAGACGTCATGTGCTTTTGAAGACAACTCGATATTCTCACAAAAGCAAAAATCAGCAGTGGCACGAAAACATGATTTGCAGGAACAAACGAGTAGAATGTTGGTAGCAAAGCTGCATGAACACCTGCATGTATAACAGCCAACGCCATGACCAATCCTTGTGCTACTTTTGTTTTTTTACATTTTAATATACAGTTAGTGCCAAGAACATGTGATTCACAGGGACATCTTCAAAACGCATGAAATAAGCAGGGGATTTAAGACCTATGCATAGAAACATGCTTCCTCAAAAAGTATAAGTACACGGCTAATTTTCAAAAAGGGCTGAAGCTGCACTGACAAAGCTACATATCAAATGGATTAGACTCAAGGGGAGGAAATTACCCACATGTAAAACCAGCGCAAGTACACTTCTAGCAGGAGGACTGAAAAAATTCACAAAGTGGAACTTGTTTTTCTCATTTCAAAAAGGTGGTGGGTAGTGAACGAAACAGAAATACTGGCCAAACGAAAAATAAATCAATCTTTGGATACGTAAAAAACCCTATACACAATCCCACGTTTGTCATTTTCAGTCTTCCGAATTGCCTTCTTCCGAGGAGGGATCTTTGGTTTCTTTGTTCTTCCGCACCTCCTCCAACTTCTTGTCCTGTTAAGAGTAAAGAAAATGAATATTCAATGTACTGGTTCAAAAACTATTTTATCCCTTTAACTTAAACTCAAAAACTGGCCTTCTCCTTGAATTTCTCATTCATGGCTGCCATTATGGCTGTGCGGTTCTCTTTGTTGGCCTCCATCTTCTGATTGAGCTTCTCCTCTGCCATCTTGCTGAAGTTGTTGTTCTCCTCCATAGCTTTCTGTAGCACCTCCTTCTCATGCTCACGCTTCACAGCTAAGTGCTTCAGAACCTCGGCTTCATGATTCTGAGAAACAAATCAATAAAATGTCAACACAAGAGGAAACCAACATTTTTCTCATGTTTTGATACATTCACAAAGTGAATTTCTACCTTGCGTCTCTCCTCTGCGGCATCCAGCTTCCTTTGAATCTCCTCCAGTGAGACATCCTTCTTCTTGGGAGGAGACAGAGGAAAGTCTCCCTTGGCATCTGGGGCCGGAGCCCCCAGGAGGACCTCAAAAGCCTGGCCTGAGGCCCGCTTGTCCAGCTCCTTGACTTGGATATCTGAACATAAAGCAAAGAATCTATTCAAGGCCACTGATCCGTAACACTGTGGATATGAGGATGTGTTTTGTAAACGAGATAATAATTCACCTTCAACTGACATCTTTGAGAGTGCTGCAGGTCAATGAACCTAAAAAGGGGGAGAACAGAAGAGATAAGTCAGATTTTTGTTGATATCGTGATTCTCAGTCTGAAAACAACGACCTCTAGTGTCCGTTGGATGCTGCTCCAAAGCAGCTGCCTTCATCAAAACAGGGGGGGGGGGGGGGGGTGAAACAGGGCAACTGTGGCGCCCCTTAGTGGTGAATGTTGCAAGTACAACCAACCACCGCCCATCAATTCTCACAAAACGGCGCTGGCATCCAATGTCTGCGTGTTCCACACAAACGAACCATTGTTGCGCGATGAGATAGTTGATGGAAATCTGATGAATTAACAGAGAACGTCAAATCCATTTCACACGTTGAGGTCCGGTTAGCAAAGAGATCCTCATGAAAGCGGCGCTAATTGTTGAGGAGCGACACATGCCACCGAGACAAAGGCTGCGACCAGGGCGGTTACAGCAGCCGGTGCCAGGTGCACTCAGGCCCCCATGACACCGCCTCTGTGCTCCATCTCAAACCATTAGTTAGATTAGTGAGCAATGAGCATATCCGGAGACAATGATCATCAGGGAGCACCTGTGTCTTCCACTGTGTGTGCGTGTGTGTGTGCGCGCGCGCGTCTGGGCTGCAGGAGGGAGTGGGGAGGAGGCACACCCTGACACGAGTGTGCAACAGCCGCACAAACACGCGATGTCCACTAGAATCATTTGATGATCAAATGACACAAATGCATCATAAATAATACTTTAAATATGTAAGGTCACATGTGTGGATGCAGCGGGGGAGCCGGGAGGGGGTGGCTCTGTGGGTGTGTGTGTGTGTGTCTGGGGGGGGGGGGGGGGGGGGGGGGGGGGGGGGGCGTCGATGCAGACAACAGCTGTCGCATGTAGCCCAGCGGGGACCCCTCCCCTCATTCTCCACAAAGGCTATAGCTACAATGTGCTTTGACTCAGCAGTTCCAAGTTCATCTTAAATCTAACGTTTTATGCATTAAGTTTGGTGTAATGTCCACATTTTGGCTCCACCTATCTCACACACACACACACACACGCACACACACACACACACAGTGTCTTTGGCTCACACATTAACAAACGGCATCAAACAAAGAAGCTTTTGACAGCATCTGGGCCCACAGAGACGATCTCAGTCTGAGGGTCGCAATCCAAAATACGTCTAATACGTGTTTATCAAGTTTTTTCAAGAAAATGGCGGCGCATTCAAAATGCCTCATGAGTCTGCTCCTTGTCTGAGTCGGTGCCCACTGTGCCAGTGTCGTCCTCCTTGCATACAAAGGGCTAACAGACCCCGCCGAGCTGCCGCCATGAGCCGCCAGCACGGCCACAGCCCCCTCCCTCCCACTTTCAACACTTAAAATACCACAAATTAACACTAAAACAAAACGACACGGCTTTTAAGTATCAACAGACACCTGTCACACACAATGGTAATTAGCCTAAGCTAAGCTACCACACACACACTAGTCACAACATAAGACATTTTACAAAATACTAAAAAAATAAAAAATAACGTCGCCGTTAAAATAGTTAACTCGCCTCGCTCCTCGTTACAAATCACCTTTCCGCCGTGTTTTCACCCACGGAAATCACGGTATGTTTCCCGCAGACGTGTGTGGTGTGGTGTTGCTGGGGTGGAGGAGATACTGCGTGTCTGCCAGTCACACCCACCTTCTCCAATCTGTGGATGATGCTGCTCCGCTCCGCTCTGCTCCGTCGTTGGCCCGGTGTGTACTCTGAGCGCGTCTGCGCGAGCCTGCCGGGAGCGCGCATAAATGGAGCTAAGGCTGTGTCGTCACGCCTGCCCACCGCCTCTCATTGGTCGGTTCCCTCCAAATTTACAAGCGCTCACGGGAAATGTCGTTTAATAAGACTTGGCATTCTGAACAATGAGCTGCAGCTGTCTGAAGTATCTGACCCCACTTAATGGCGTCAAGAAGGTCAAAGCAACAACCCATGATCATCTGATAGATGTAGTATTAGAATAAAACACAAATTAAACATATTCGAATGGAATTAAGAGAAATTCTATTTCTATTTTGATATGTTTATTTTTAGGGTTCCACCCACCCACTGTTGATCAATCTAGGAAGTTTCTTGGCAGTTTAAACCTAATTCATTGTAGAAAATAGCCATGTTTTACACTGTTTGCTTTTGATTTAACACATAAACAAGGTGAACTAACAATCTGTAGTATCCAAAAAGAAGTTTCTTTATTGAAATCTTTTGGTTTAAGCTTTTTGAAAGTTTCACCTTCTAAAATGGTTTCATAGTTTAACACAATCTTCCCCTCCTCAACATTTGGTGTACTGCAACTCAACCCAACATTATTTTACCCCAGGTGGGCAGAGCGATTTATGCGCTGCAAAATTGAATGCTCAACATGAGTAACAAAAGAATGATTTATACATGGCTATGTGGCATTCCGGCATGTAGTTTATAGACAGGTATAGACAGTGTAGGCTCATAGATGGAAATACTTCAATATGCATCGTTCTATGTTTTTACATTAACTTGTTATTCTATATTCACATCTGCAGACATACTTTGGCAACATGCCATCCTCTGGGTGTAACGAGTTGCAGATCGACATTAGTTTAGCTTGGTTCAAAACTGACAGTCAAGATGCGAATGAGACTGTGAGTAGTTCATTGTCTCAGGTTTGGTCTGTGATATAATACTGAGCTGTCCAGAGTTTGTTGTCTATGCCGGGATAAGCTCCAGGACTACCCACTTGTAGTGGGTGGATAATTCACTGCATTCTTTAATTTCAATTCAAGACTTTGATGTTATCAGTACTTGAAATGAGTCTGTCGCTGTATGAGGTATATACCCGTTTTTCATCATATTGGAGCAGTCAGTGTAAAATAAAGTAGAAAGCGCATTCAGCCTCAAGGCCTTACATTGGCCGCCTTCCTCTGTGGTGTACTGTTTGTAATCCACGACCCCAGAGAGGACAAGGAATCCATAATATAGATGTCACCCGACATTCAAATGCAAATTCATCTTGCAAGTGAATTGTGTCATAAATGTCGGCAGCAGAGAAAAGGAGCATGTGCATATTTGTAATGGAAATGAGATGCGTCGCTGTGTGCCTCTATCCATGACTCAGCATTTGACCGAGGCGTGTCGACAGCAGACAAAAAGCAGGAATCAACTGCAACTCGGTGTGTTATCCCACTGATACATGCTCGTCACATCAGCACACCCAGCTTTGTTCCCGAAGTGGAGCAGTAGTGCTGCTGCTGCTGCTGGACAGCGATGGACAGGGTGGAGGTAACATGAGGTGAGAATGGAGGGAAGTTATCAGGGTTTAAAAACAAAACAAAAAAAACACAAAATGTCTCCTTCAGGGTAATATTAAAGGGGCAGTCTGTAAGATTTGGTGACATCTACAGGTGACGTTGCATGTCGTATCCATTGCCTCAGCCTCACCCTTCTGACCTTGCAGGAGAACCTGTGGTAGACTGGAATATCTCCATGCTCTACATATACTCTGTGCTTTTCATCTCATTCATCATCCAAGCGCTTGGTCCGCGAGGCATGTTGGTGAAGTGGCAGTCATCATCGCTTTAGCGCTCTCCTCGACTTATTCATGTTCAGATCCGACCTGAGCGCTGAGCAGCGGCGGGTTTCACTTCAGCGCATCACCGTGCCTCTCTCTGCTGCAGCTCAACCGATTGTATCGAAATTAAACGGTGAGGCGTTTATGTAAATGCGGAGTGAAATTAGGTCTGATCGACCCATCTCGCGCTGTTTGATTCGAGGCTATTTTTAGCTGAACACGACTGTGACGACAGGAAGGGCAGTCAGAGTGAAGCTGCGCTGAAAATATTCGGAAACACAAGGCCGACACTTGGATCTATTTTTACTGCTGCCATGTGGATGTCACTGTATTCTCTGATTCAGGCCAGCGATTCATGTGTGAGCTGAAGGCACAGTGAGTGTGATGTTCCAGTGCAGAGCCAGAGGAGTCGGCTCAGATTGCGCAATGGACGAGCTGGAGGTTGGAAGTCAGAGGCTGATCAGATGCTCAGTGACTCAGCGTCACATCACTCCGACATGGCTCCTTCTTTTCCCAGAGGAAACGGATGCAAAAACGCTGAGTCAGGCTGCTTTACCCGGCAGTCACGGGTGATGTTGTGAGCAGTTGATTTCGTTTCAAGGTGCAGTGTGTGTGATTTGGTGACATCTAGAGGTGAAGTTGCACGTTGTATTCATCGCCCCACCCTCACCCTTCTGAGCATGCAGCAAAGTCTGTGGCGGACTTCTGTTGTTAAAACTCAAAAGATGTTATATGTCCACTCTGAGCTACTGTAAGAACATGGCGGCCCCCGTAGAGAGGACTCGCTCCTCGGGTAGATAGACATGAATGGGCTCATTTCAGGGTAATGGAACAAAATACAGTTAGGTGATAGTAGAAGTGACAAAAATGGCTGAAACATTTACACACTGCACCTTTAATATGAATTTGGGGATGAGATTCAGCCAACCACTCAAAGGTACTGTGTGTACGATTTTTGTGTCTTCGAAAAATACTACAAAGCAATTGCATTTTGACATTTTCATGAATCTATAATCACCTAAATGTATTTTCTCCATTACCCTTGAATGAGCCCATGCATGTATATTTACATGAGGAGCGGGTCCTCTCTACAGGGGCCTCCATGTTTTTACAGTAGCCCAGAGTGTCATGTCATGTCATCTTCTACCAGAACACATAGGGCCGTTTTGGGGGCTGTCAGTGTCAGGGCCAGTGACACTGCAACAGAGCCCAAGTGGCCCAATATCTTTTTTAAGAGTTTTAATGACAGCTGAAGTCTACCATAGGTTCTCCTACATGCTCGGAAGGGTGAGGTGACGGTTACAACATGCAACTTCACCACTAGATGCCGCCAAATCTTAAACACTGCACTGTTAGGAAGTTACTTCATGAGGTCCACGGGTGCTGGTTTTGGCTTATGTTGTGCTTGTACACAAGATACACGCCTGTCAGTGGGAGCCTCTGGTGTCCTGTGTGTGCAGTGACAGTGGGCCAAGCTGCTGCGAGGCTTCGTCTTAGTGCAGAGGACCAGATGGTGTTCATGGCCTGCCAGCATCAGTCTCCCTCATGGACTGGATCTGTGGTGCTTGACAGGACAAAGACGATCGACACAGTGAGACAGAGACAGAGAACTGGCAGTGGGGGGGGGCTTGCACCACACCAGTGGCAGCGTGTGTGTGTGGTGCGTGTGTGCGTGTTTTTCGGCAGAAGAGGATTTGCCCATGACAGTGTGTGTGAGGGTTTTAGACTTGTGTGTTTGCATTGCTGATTATCTTTCCATGGACTCAGCCATGTTGTTTATATTCCTATTATGTAGGTCATTGCTTTGAGTTTAAAAATGTGCTTACTCATTTGCATTTTTTGATGATCTTAAAGGTGCCGTGTGGAAGATTTCGGTCATTTTTGTCACCAAATCTTACACACTGCATCTTTACGTATATCAACACATTCCACACACGCTCCAGCAATCACTTTTCAGACATGGGGTCAGTGGAAATTAGGCACGATACCTATGATTTAGGTATCACACACAGACACGGCTTTCAGACTGCAAAGTTAATTATTATTTATTCACGTTTAGACACTTTTGATTTCCCCACATTATTAAAATACTCGGAAAACATCACAAGAGTCCGACCAGCAGTAGTTGGGGTTAAACAGCGTGGGTGTTTCAAAGCTGTGTGATGAGAGAGAGAACAAGTGGCTGCATGACGGAGGACATGGGGGGTTATTATGAACCCATGCATCTCCCACTGTGTTGTCACTGTGACACATACACACACATACACCAGGAGCAGCAGCAGCAGCAGCAGCAGCAGCGGTGACAGCTGATCCACAAAATGTAGACGGTGCAGGGAGTGGGACACTCCTTTCAGAAGCACTCACCCATGCTGGTGTTTGCCAGGCAGCTGGGAGGCTGCATGACCCATTTTAGTCCACACAAACACGATGCAGCCCACCCCACCCACCCACCACATCCACACAGGCAGTGGGCTGCAATATGTGAGCCGATTAGGGAATGGGGGACAGTCAGTTCTCCATGCGTAATTGTTGTGATGCTTGCGAGGGGAGGTTGCTTTGGTTTGGAGGTTTTTGGTAGGAAAAGGAGGATCCACCAAAATCTAAAAAGCAGAATTTAAAACTCGACCATATGAGTAATTAAAGGTGCAGTGTGTATGATTCGGTGAAGTTGCATTTTGTGTCTATCACCTCACCCTCACCCTTCTGAACACGCAGGAGAACCTATGGTAGATGTCAGTTGTCATGAAAAGTCAAAAGATGTTTAGTATGTCCACTCTGGGCTACTGTAAAAACATGGCGGCCCCCAAAGAGGGCTGCACCTCATGAAGATATATATTAATGGGCTCATTTAAGGGTAATGGGATGAATAAAACATTAAGGTGATTAAAAATGCATTAATATTATTGCTTTGTAATATAATTTAGATGTGACACACATTTTACACACTGCACCTTTGATGTAGAGCCACAAGGAACATTATTTGTTTTTTTTGTAAATATTGCACACAATACCATACAGTATGCCCTCTGTTGCCATGGTGCTAAGTGTATAGGGTAGCCATGTTTAAATGAACTTTTATGTAACTGCATTACATAATCAGCAGCTCAGCTGCTCTGTGCTGTGGGGGGCTGCAGGCTGTCTGGAAGAGGTTTCAGTATCCCTGCCCCCATGTGCACTCCATGTGTGTGCGTTCTCCATGTACACGGACCAGTGTGTAGATGTTTGAGCGATGACTCGTCACGTGCAGAAGGCATCCTACAAATGTGTCGTGTTTATTGGAAAAAAGGAATCAGTTGAGTTCTTGTTTTTCGATCCAATCCAATCCAACTTTATTTATAAAGCACAACCATAAAGGTCCAAAGTCCAAGGTCCAAAATGCACACGTGCAGCATAAAATAGATATAAATGGATTATAAATGGGTTATATAAACAGGTTAGAAGACCTAAAACATAAATTAATCTTTTTTTAAAGTACACATATATCAACAAATAAACAAATACAAAACCATACAGTTATTTTACAAGCAGTAAAATAGATTGGAAGATAAAATTTGATTCAAATAAAATTTAAATCTAAATTTAAATCAAAGCTCTACCCAGTACCAAAAGCCAACATGAAAAGGTTATGGGTGTGTTCATGCAATCAATAAAAAATATTCACAACATCAGACAAAAAACAGTATTGAACATTTGCTCATTTCGAACATTTAAAGGTACAGTGTGTAAGATATAATTTTGCCTTGAAGTACATCAGCCAAGATGGAAGAACAACTTTTAGCATCTGACACGATAATGAATGACAGACACGTGTAACATCCCTCGGCTCATTCATTGTGGTAGCCTTCAATTGGTTATTCTCTTCCTGATGACAGCTCAGCAGCCAGGCTGTCCAGCTTAAAGACCTCCATCTTATCTACCGCAGCTCCATAATACGGGCTGCTGAAGTCCTCCATCAGATGGGCCATGGTGAGGAGCCGGTGGGAGAGAGCACCCTGGGGTGTGATCCTCTCCTTTGGGTCGATGGCCAGGAGGCCTTTCAGGAGGCTGAGGAACTCTCTCCTGTCCTTGTACTTGGAGATGCCTCGCATCACAGGGTGCAGCTTAACCAGTTCATCCAGAGGTTGGGTTGGTCCCATCCTATTTTTGGTCCTGATGCCAGTGCTGTGGAAGAATTCCGTTTTGGTCTTCATCCGCCATTGTGACTTGAGCCACACGTAGTTCCTCTGGAAGAAGTGGCTCGTGAACTTGCCCCTGTTGAGGAGGAAGTCCACAGGTAGGCCCAGCATGTCAACGATCCCTTTCATTGACTGGTACTGACAGCTGACATCGAAGGGGTGACGAGCACTGGACAAGCAGAGGAGCAAGCAGCCGACGCCCCACATATCAATTGCCTCGGAGATGGGGAGGCCCAGTGTGACTTCAGGTGCTCTGTAACCCAGTGGCTGAATTGTCTGATGATGCATGTCCTCTGAGGTCTTGAAGGACAGGCCAAAATCAATTAATTTCACCCTGAGGGCTCCTCTTTGTGGTTCACCAGCATGATATTGGCAGGTTGAAGGTCTGAATGAACTACCCCAATGCTCTTCAGGGCACCTACAGCGCTAAACAGCTGATAAGCCATTGGCCGAATCTCATTGAGACTCAGCGGCCTCATACGTCTTTCCTCCAGTAACTGCTGGAGGTTCATGTCCAAACACTCGAACACTAACACCTTCGTCCCCAGGTCTCGAACGTCTCAATAAAGTGGACCACCAGAATCTTCACTGCTTCCAGCATCTCCATCTCTCTGGCGGCCATCTTCTCTCTTTTCATGGCCTTGATGGCCACCTCCTGGGATGTGCGTGAATTCTTGGCTATGGCCACTACGCCAAAGCCTCCCTGTCCACTCACTCCATGAACAATGTAGCAATTTGCAGTGCTGCACAGGATCATGTGCTTTGTCCCCCCAGCATCATCTTCAGGCACTTTCGCTGCCATGTCACCGAGGAAGATGTTGACGATTCTCCTTGTGGCAGTCTCCCTGAACCAAGTGCATTTTCAGCCGTGTTGTCTGGAGCACATGGCATCAACATTGGATTAAAGGATCAAAGACAATGGCATGCAACATGGTAATGAATGAAAGAACTTGACAAATCAAAGACGAGGTCATGTGATCAACGACATGGGTCTTAAATCAATAAAAGATTAAATGCATGGACATGTGTCAGTTTAAAGTCCGTGTGTTCTTTTACCATCTCCTATGTCTTAGCTAGCATGTAGTTCTGTGGGAGGCATTGAACACAAAACAAAACAAGGGTCAACGCGACAAGACAAGATGTTTTCTACATAACCAGGACTTTCTCTCTCTCTGTAGACTTCGGGCGAAGAGGTTTTGGCGAGGTTTTGCAAGTCTACTTGCACAGTCCCTGAGTAGTCTTGGGCATACTATTGATTATGACATGGCTATTATGACTATTGGCATGGATCTATTGCTTTACCTGGACTGAAACTCCTGAGCTTCGCCCTTACCTCATTGATTGCACAAGACAATGGGCTGGCCAGGTGTGGTTGGAATCTGCAGTTGCATGTGAAGGAGAGGCAGATGTTGTGGAGGCCCCAGGTGTGGTTTTGGGGTTGAGGCTCTGCAGGGGAGACAGCAGTCTGAGGAAATGGCGGTCGAGGAGCTGTGGCCCACAAATGTCCCACTTGAGACAGAACACACTTTCAAACCAGTTGAAGTCACTGGCTCTGTCAGCTTCCTCCTCCATTGCCTGACTGCTCTTGTTCTAACCAGTGATGTTCCTCATACCCCTCCACACCTTGATATTATTCTACCGATGTGTTTTTATGGTCTCCATATCCGCCTGCTTTAGTCTCCCCCTCAGCTCACATTAATTCAGATCCTCGTCTGAATTAATGATCAAAGGGTGTGGCCCCACTACTGAATAATTTAACTTTGAATACTCCATTTCTTTGTGATTTGGATCTCAAGTTCAAAATGATTGAAACGTGCTCTGAGTTGAATCCTCAGTGGCCCTTTGAAGGTTGACAGCGATCGGAGGAAAACATGCAAGTGACGGTTACTTGAAGGCCCATGATGAGACATGGTCACAGATATATCCAGGAGACAGTGCTCTGAACGTATTCAGTATCTATTGCAATATGCTTTTGTTGATCTGTTGATGGATTACAGAATGGAAGGCCACCTGTCACACATGTGTGTTGCCCCCCCCCCCCCCCCCCCCCCCCCCTACTGTGCCCTAGCACAATAGCCCAGTTTTGGGTTTTCTCCCAATGGCACGGACAGAGCTAGGAGGTTACAACCATGTGTGTGAATGAGCTGTCGTCCATCTGCTCTGATGAGAGAGAGCTTCGACCAGCAACAGAACCTCAAGCAGTGGTTGGTATTCGCTTTAAATGACTGCATTAATAATGTATGTGAGCAGCATATAATGGCCTCGTGTCGACTGTGCCTCATCAGCAACTTCCGAAAGTGGACTGTGAGAACTTGGCCCTGGAATGGTTTGATTGGTTTTTATGTGAGTTTTTAAACAAGTGTAAAACATTATGCATGATTTTGTTAAAGTCCAATTTGCCAAATGTACATCACATTTTCACTTTCCATGACAGAAATTAAAAAGTATAAGATACATTGATGCTTACATGACTCCACTGTTCCACATGTTCCTACATATCTGAAGCAGGGAAATATCTTGTGCGCACAATATAAAAAGGTATTGCTGTTTGGGACTCTAGGGGCTTTGTGGGGTAAAGTGAGCTTACACGCAACCTTACTACTGGATGTAACTAAAACACACACACACTTACATGCTGTACCTTTAAAGATGTTTCTGATGGCATTTCTCAAATGAGAGAAAAAGAACAATGACAATGTGAATGATCAAATATATCAAACGTCTGGACATAAACAGAAATGTGCAGGTTTTTGGATCAATAAAAATGTCCTTTCAGAATTAATTATTTGATATTATTATAATAATAATGATAATAATAACAACAATAATAAAAATGATAATGATGATAGTTGTTATTATTACAATTATTGTATTGCATATAAATCTGGTTATAATTCATATTATTCAAATTATTTTCATTATTATTATTATTTCATTTTTTTCTTTGCACAATGTTATTTAAGTTAAGAGTGCTGTATTGTTGTAATGGATGATTCTTGTTTAACGTGTACATTTGATTGTATTATGATAAAAATTACATCAAGCTGAATGAATCATTTTAGTTGATGACACAATGGATGCAGACACATTACTGTACAATACAGACATGTCTTTGCTGTAAGTGAGACCCAAATACTGACTTTGGAATGAAAAAGGTAATACTTCGATGTTCTCCTCCATATATATATATATGCTTTACATTAATTTTTCATTGCAGTGATCTTTCCTCGTCGTGCTCTGTAGCCGTCCTGAGCTCAGTGCCAGTGGTAATGTAAGAAGAGCCCTGCCCTCATGGGAGAGCTTGTTTTCAGCACAGTAAAAGCAGTCTGAGCCTCAGAGCCTGCTTCAGGCTGGGTGGCTGGGGTGAGGTGATGGGGTGGGTGCACTGTGGAAGGGAGAGGGATTAGAGGGGAGAGAAAGA
>JAFBJT010013961.1:0-2500 GCA_016785325.1 Chascanopsetta lugubris | reverse complement strand
GAGCTTGGATGCAGCTCAACGGCGGGAGATCAGAATAAAGAATCAAGAGGGCGACATAAACAAGTTGATTTTCTTTTGAATATTTAAAGGTGCAGTGTGTACGATTTGGTGACATCCACGGGTGACGTTGCATTTTGCATGCAGGATAACATACATTAGCCCTGGGTTGTCACTCAAGCTCAAAAGATGCTGAGTACGTCCACTCTGGGCCATTGTAAAAACATGGCAGCCCCCACAGGGAGGACCCCCTCCTGATGTAAATACATATTAAAGAGCTCATTTTATAGGTCGTCAAAAAAAGCAAGTCCTACATGGCGGTGATTATATGTATATATATAAATCTTGCCCAAACTGTAATTTATGTTTCATACCACTAGAGTGAGTAGTGAGCTGTTGTAGTGAGCAGTTTGCCTTTTCTGTTCATCATCTAAAATACTTTTCTCTGGACCATGTGTGGCTCACAGCAAAATGAATTCAAAATGCAAATTGATAATGAAGATGAACGTTTTATTATGCAACTGCTGTGTTGTGAAAGGTTTGTTTAAAATCATAAATATTTAATGTCATATTGAATTTATGGTCACTATAAAGGCAACTAAGGAGGCAGAACATAAAATATGGTTCATAAGTTAAATTAAAATACACAGAAGTTGGATGATGAAAGCAAATTTTATTGTCATGTATGATTGAACAGGAAGGGCTTTTGTTTTGAAATGCAACTCAACCGGATGTAGTGTATGTTCATTTGTGCTAACTTGAGAAGCGATACCTATATCACTATCATGAAATATTCACATCATTATGTCTCGTAAAGTAAATACTTTGTACTGAATCAATACATTTGTTTAAAAAAAATACTTTATAAATATATTTTCATTGCAAGACCAGAAGTTGAACAATATATATCATATGTAATATGCCAATGAACTCCTGACCCCATGGTGAAAAATGGGACTTTCCAATTTCATCAAAGGATGTAACAAAATCACGCTCACTGTCCCTTTAATTTGACATGTGAACTCCTCATGTGTGGCCGAGGTGGCTCGAACTCCGTCACACACAAAGACCTGTAATATAAACAAAACAAAGTTCATTCTGAAAGGCTCCAGGTAAATGTCCATGACAGTGCTAATGCGCTGATGTGAAGTAGGTGTAATCAACACCTGTTCACCGATTCAGCTTCGAGTTTGGTCCCAAAGGTTTGTTGTTTTTTTTATAGTGAGTCCATTTAGAGTGAACAGCGTCACTGAAGTCTTGGACAGTGTGTTTGAGCGGAGGCATCAAATCCGAGGTGTCTCTGCAGGCCGTCTCAGGTGAGAGGGTTGATGGGTGCATCCTAAAACATCATGTCTGGTGGGCACATCACCAACAAGCTGATTGGTTCAGCTCCTGTGAGGAGGAGAGAGAGAGAGTGAGAAACAGGATATAAATGTTGTGTAAGTGTCAAGTGTAAAAGAATTGAAGGAGTGATGAACTGAATATACACTGAAAGTTATTTGGACTCAATTCACCACACATCCAATACTGGTGCCATTCTTACTTTTCTTGTGTTTATCCAAAACTCAAAATAAATCCCTCCAATTGATCATTTGTATCTATATTTATATTCATATTCCTATTTATGTTTTGTTGTTTGGTTGGTTGGAAACCGTTTATTTTCTAATGTTCAAGCTGGACCATGAAAACGATTTTAAAGTTGATATATCAAGGGATGTGTCAAGGACGCACTTTCGTTACTGTTAACATCTTTTAAATTCAGATTGATTTATTCATCTATTTCATTGATTGATATATCTATATATATATCCGGTCATTTATTTTTCAACTCGCTCTACTGTGCAGTTCATATCACTGAATGCCAGTGTGGTCTCTGTGTGAATGTGTAAAAATAACCTATGATGCACAAGTTGTTTTCAATGAAGAAAAAGGATAGTATTTAGTCTGGTGCTGGACGATGATCAATGAGGAAGCGTTGTCCAGACTCAGCTGACAAATTCTGTCTTCCCACTCGCTGTTTCTATTCATTCTCTCTCTCTCTCTCTCTCTCTCTCTCTCTCTCTCTCTCTCGCTCTCTCTCTCTCTCTCTCTCTCCCTCCCTCCTTCTCTCCATCTTCTCCGGAGCTCTTGCGTGTTGAAGCACGTTGACATCCACGTGAAGGCGTCTCTCTATTCGCTGGGCCGCCTGACTGCGGCCTGGCATCCTCTGTGACCCGTGTCTGCTTGGCCCCAGTGCCAGTCTCACAATTCCACAGCCCTCTCTCTCTCTCTCTCTCTCTCTCTCTCTCTCTCTCTCTCTCACACACACACACACACACACAGACACGCAGGCTGTCTCCTCTGCAGCAGCTGGACCACTGTGTTTGGCTTGGTCACCAGGGCAGTGAGATGCCCAGGGAGGCAGAGGGAGATAAAGATTGAGTGGGATGAAGCAAGGGTGGGGGGAGGCGGAGGGGGGGGGCACCACCCTGAGGCTCCCACCGCTGCTGCTGCTCATTCACTT
>JAFBJT010013925.1:10092-38577 GCA_016785325.1 Chascanopsetta lugubris | reverse complement strand
TTTACACACACACACACACACACACACACACACACACACACACACACACGCATAGATACAGCCATATCCACATTATATAAACAACAACAAGACCATGATGTTGTCATCAACATCATCATCATCATCATCATCATCATCATCATCATCATCATCATTACTTGCACAACAATAACAAAACTGCGTCACATTCAGTCGTTCATCGCTTCCATCCCTGGTCTGTAAATAACTTAATGTGAAGTTGTTGTTGTTTACCCGCAGTCCTCCACACACACACATGCTGAGTCAAACCTGTCAAACACAACAGTGTGAGCTCATTGTTCACTCTCCCTCCACAGTGGGAATTATCTCAGTAAGCCAGCGAGTGTGTCGTCGTCTCCCTCCATTATTCCCCTCAGCCACAGGAATTATACGATTTGATCGGAAAGGTCAATAGATGCTCGCATATTAAATTCCCCTTTCGTAACAAAGCACCGTGCTATATTTGTTTGTGCATCTTTTCAGTTTATTCAAATTGAACCCGCTCTCTCATCCCGTCTCTTTCTAAAGCTGCTGGTCCAGAGTTTTGACTGACAGGCAGCTTTCTTTTGTCTCTTTCAGCCGGGTTGTCGTTCCGATGGATCCTCAACGAGTTCCCCACCTTCATCCCGCTGGACAAGCGGCGCTTTGTCTCCCAGTCCAACGGGAACCTCTACATCTCCAAGGTCGACCCGTCCGACACCGGCAACTACTCCTGCATCGCGTCCAGCTCCGCCATCTCCAAGAGCGTCTTCTCCAACTACATCCCTCTGGTGCCTCTTGCTGAGCGTCAGTACTTCCCACTCGCTTATTTCTGACCTTTACCTGAACCATGATTCAGCAGTTTTCTCACAATCAGTTAGATGACGCACACGATTGCCTAAGTTGACCTCAGTGACGTCACCCATAGGTTTGTGCTCCTGCGCTCACGTGGTTCGTTGTGGGCGGTTCGCTCGGTCGCCCGTCTTGCTGACGCCTAACTCCTCCTACTTCCTGCTTCGCCCAAAAATGGGCAAAGAGGCGGAGCACGAGCAGAGCTGGGGTGGGGCCATGGTGCTGTCGCAGCACCCGCAGAACGTGCCAGGTCGGCCCAGGTGTCATTCAAGAGGCCACGCCCCCTTAATTATGCACAATTTCAAGCTTCAGTAGAATAGAAATAAGCGAGTTGGAAAAAGATTTTCAGCTCTAAACATTCAAACCATTTGAACAAGGGAGTGTATGAGGATCGACTGGCTTACCTGTCAGCCCTTGAGCAATTGCCTTTATATGCTAGAGTTTGACACCTCTGCCTTATTCAATTCAGTGAAACCTCTAAATCACACATTGCTGTGATGTGTCCTTGGTAGCGAAGTGTTTCTGAAACACCACATTGATTTTTTTTTCCACTTCTGTTAAATGACTCTCGTGTTGGTATTTAAATAGCCTCTCAGCTCTGACTCCGGTGGGAACAAATGATTAACACGGATACTGAGAACCTGCTTGAAGACACGGTGAGAGCCTGTTGGGAAGAGGGCATTTGTTACATTCACTTCAACAGTGTCCTCAGGGACACCTGCATCAGATGCTCACTCTGTCGACCAACTTGAAGCCAACTTCAAAACATCCTGCGCTGTTGAAACACAGCATAGTACCAGGCAGCTGGAGTGTTGTGTCTGATGCAGCGAGGCATTGTTCAGGCTCACTCATGGGTGTGAGTAATATGCGATGCCTGCTGGGGATGAAGCGACCTGTATTTAACTAGACTCCAGTTTTGCATTTTGGGATGCAGTGTGTCAGGGGCGTCACAACCCATCTTCACCGAGGGCCACCTCAGCGTTATGGTTACTCTCGAGGGGCCGGTTTTAAGTGTGGGACTAATTGTGACAACTACTTAACATATTGGACAATAACTGTCCTCGTATTTGATTGTCATTGATTCAAGTTGCGCATATCGTATATGCATTTACATGCATGTAAACGCACTGAATGCATTGCTACACATAAAAAGTAGCATGTGTAATGAAGTAGAGTTCATGGGGAATGTCTGCTTTAGACTTATTTTTCATCAATTTTAAACATTCATATGCCGTTAAGTCCACATAAGAGGATTCTTGGGGGCCACAGGAGTTTGACACGTGCTGTGTGTCATCGTGGGTCCAGCATCAGTAGCCAGAGGTAGAGACCTGACTTGTAATACAGATGTTGTGGTTCCTCTCAGGTCCCAACAGGAAGTACCCTGCTGACCTCAACGTCAAGTTCCCAGACACCACGGCTCTGGTGGGGCAGAACATCACCTTGGAGTGTTTCGCTTTGGGAAAGTAAGAGAGATATCTTCTTATATGTTTACTCGGGTGTTGGTTTTGTTTATGTGTTTTTGCATGACTGTGCAATTTTTCCACCTGGGAAAATCATAAAAACAAAAACCTGCTGTAATAACAACAAACAATCATTTCATTTGGACCCAAAACAAAATAATTTGCTGCATGACAAATAATCTAAATTTAATCCAATCCAACTTTCTTTATAAAGCACTTTAAAACAACCATAAAGGTCCAAAGTGCTGTTCAGAAAAGGCATAAAATGCAGAGCACCCGTGCAGCTTCAAAATATATAGATATGAATAAAACAGGTTAGAAGATCTTAAACAAGAATAAAGTAAATTAAAAGCAGAAATAAAAATCAACAAATAGATCAATAAAAAAATCATGTAGATGATGTCAACAGAGCTGTCCTCCCTGCCGCCATCTCCTCCACTCGTCTACAAGCCATAGTCAGAAAGTGCATATTGAACTTTGTCACACAAATGACATCTACCGGTAATTGACTGTTGCATATGATTGATCCTTCTACTTCCCTAGTCCTGCTCCCGAGATCCAGTGGACGAAGTTAGAGGGGCCCCTGCCGACCAATCACGAGAAAGCAGGGCCCCACCTGCACCTGTTCAACGTGCAGGTGGAAGACGCCGGCACCTATCGGTGTGAGGCGTCCAACATCCGGGGGAAGGACGATCACACCGCTCGAGTGTCTGTGGAAGGTAGTGACACTTGTTGTTGGTGCACGTTGTGTCCATCACCTCACCCTCACCCCTCTGAACATGCAGGAGAACCTGTGGTCGACTTCAGCTGTCATCATGAGTCAAAAGATGTTTAGTACGTCCACTTTTACGACTGTCAAAACAAGCATCTAACTCTAACTTCCACTCATTGTAGCGTTTCCCGAGTGGGTGGAGCACATCACCAGCATGGAGAGGGACCTCCACAGCGAGTTCACCATGTCCTGCAAGGCCAGCGGGGATCCCCCGCCTCGCATCCGCTGGCTGAAGAACGGAGAAGCGGTAAGATTCAAACTCCAATTGCTGAGCATGAGACAACCATGATCCATCCTGGGACTGTTACAGTGGCACAGCGGTGACAGGACGTTGGCAGTGGGTGTGTGGAGGGTGTGCGTTGTTGTGGAGCTGGTGCCAACGTGGGCAGCTCGATCCAAGCAGCCAGGGAGTGACAGCAGAGTGGAGGAGGGCGATGCTGCAGGATGCATCATTAGACTGTTAATGATATCACCCCCCCCCCCCCGCCCTGCCCCCAGTTTAACTGACTGTCCCTGTCCATGTCAACAATCAGGTCTTTGAGCACGTAACACAGGGGTGGGCACTTATCTATGGAGAGGGGCCACATCAGAAACCCAGATTGCTACCAAACAAACTTTGTTGTATAAAGACCCGTTGTTGTCGTTCAATGAAATTATAGAAAAGATCTTATGGGCTATTTATTTCTATCTTATCTATATCGTCTTTATTTCAGTAACGTTTTTTCCAAACACCAACTTATCAAGAAACTCAAATGGATGTGAGAACAGCGTAACTTTATAGTCAATAATTTAAAGGTGCAGTGTGTACGATTTTGATCATTTTTGATGATGACATACGGACATTTTCATGAATTTATAATCACGTAAAAAAAATGCACATCCCTAATGAGCACATTAATGTATATTTACATGAGGAGAGGGGTTTTCACAATGGAGGCTGCCATGTTTTTTCAGTAGTAAAGTGAACAGACTAAACACCTTTTGAGTTTTAGTGACGACTGAAGTCGACCATAGTTTCTCCTGCATGTTGGAGGGTGAGGGGGAGGTGACGGATACAATATGTAACTTCACCTCCAGGCATCACTAAATCTTACACGCTGCACCTTTAATGCCGATGCCTCCAATTCCACTTTGTGTCATATATCATTCATTGTAGTTTTCTTCCTCTAACTCTCCATTTTTACTCATTCTAGCGTTTCCCGTTTCCCTTTAACAATTTAATTCTGCACAAGAAATGAACATTTGAATATGAGGGGGTTTTGTTTTGTAGAAAATACCAGCTCATTTGAATAAATTCAAACAGAAATACAGAAAAACAGATTGGACCCAAAACGAGTGGGGGTGGTTTTCTAAAGTGGGACTTTTTTTGAAGGCTAAGAAAGCGAGGGGGCGTGGAGGCGCTGTGAATGGAGGCTACAGGACAGAGCTGTGCTTGATCCTCGCATGTAAACATCAAGCATGACAGAATCACACACAGGAAACGGAAGCATTTCAAAATAAAAGCATATTCTGGCTAATCTGTCTAGTTTCGTGCATAAAAACTCTGCTGCTCGTACTGGACGCCGGGAAATGCTCAGGTCTGACGTAACCCCATCAGAAAACGCTGAAGTGCTTCCCTCCTCTTGCGTCTCTCTCAGCTCGACAGGAGTGAGATGAAGTTCAGCAGGCTGACGTTCGACGACTCTGGGATGTATCAGTGCATCGCCGAGAATCACCACGGAGTCATCTACGCCAACGCCGAGCTGCGAGTGTTCGGTGAGTGCAACGGCCACTGCACAAGGGGCCACGTTACAGATTTTGCTAAAGGTGGAGATGAAGATTCAGATGGTTCATAGCTCGGTGTCACTCATGAAAATAACATGCATGACCATGTTTCTAAAGCTAGATTTGCTATTTTAAGATGCAGTGCGTGGGATTTAGTGATAGGCAGTGGTGAAATTTGATGATTCATCAAAATGTCCTGTTCCCGCATACCAGTGGTAGCATCTAAATCTTACACACTGCACCTTTACTGTCCTCAGCCTGCGCCCCCACGTTCGAACACAGGCCAGTGAAGAAGGTCATGGCGGCGTTGAACGGCCGGGTGGTGATCGAGTGTCGACCTAGAGCTGCTCCCAGGCCCAAGTTCTCCTGGAGCAAAGACACAACGCTGCTGTCCAACTCCACCCGGTGAGCATCCATCCATTCATCCAATAATTCATCCATCCATCCATCCACCCATCCATCCATCCATCCATCCATAGGGTTAGGGCTAGGGCCAGGAAGCCACTTTCTCATGGAGCAAAGGCACAGAAGTGCTGTCCAACTCCACCAGGTGAGCATCCATCCATCCATCCATCCATCCATTCACTCATCCAGTCATTCATCCAGTCATTTATTCATCCATCCATCCATTCATCCATCCATCCAATACTCTACCCACTCATTCATCCATCCATCTATGGATGGCATTCATCCCTTCAACTATCCATCCATTCATCCATCCAAAGCAACACCATGCTTTGCATCCTTGGGCAATATACACTTCACCCAACACTGCCCCTAGTGGCTGCACTGCCAGCGTGTGATATGTCAGTGCTGCGCATCCACCCTTTTTTTTGTCATTTTTGAATCCTAATATCGAACATCAAACCTCTCCTGCGTCTGTGAGACACGTCTGGGTCAAACCATCGCGCAGACACAGTCATTTGTGATGTCACTGATCTTAGCAGCCGCTCGGCCTTTAAGCTCATCAGCACAGTCACACTGCAGATTCGAACCCCCCCCCCCACCATCCATCTCCAGAAGAAGCCTAATCTTAAAGCTCGGGGACCGCCACCCCCCCACCCCTCCTCACACACCCCCACCCTTCATGGTGGGAGTTGCTGAGAGGAGCAGCAGCAGCCAAATTACTCCGCAGTCTATGCTGCTGCTGCTGCTGCTGCTGCTGCTGCTGCTGCTGCTGCTGCTGCTGCTCTGTGGCGGCCGTCTGTGTTATGGAGCAGTGTTGGTTTTATAAAAATTGCAGAATAGAGTTAAATCAACTTATATAGTCTCATTCTGTGGCTCCACCCCCTTTTCAGCGTGTTCATCCTGGAGGACGGCAGCCTGGAGATCCTCAACGTGACGCGGACGGACGAGGGCAGTTACACCTGCTTCGCCGAGAACGACCGGGGCAAGGCCAACAGCACGGGCACTCTGCTGGTCACAGGCAAGTCAGTGGACCACGTGTCCCTCTTTTCATTTGTATTCATTTTTGTATTTTTTTTTGTGAGGAATTTTTCCCTCAGTGTCACTTGTGACTGATGTCGTCCTTTGCCGAACTGACAGTTTACACAGGCTACTGGTGGATGTGTGGTCCTTCCCCAAGGGCAGGGGTGAGGCAGGGGGGAGGGGAGGGGCCTCGGATCCAATGCGATGAGACAAGGAGCGAGGCTCAGTGAAAAATGAGCCGCGGAGCTGAGTTACGAAGATGTTGACGTGGTTTTATTGAAAGTAAAAATAATGATAACGCTGGGCTCTGGTGCTCGTCAGCTCTGTCAGACGTGCACAGTCTCAGCTGTCCAACACTTTTAGACTTTTGCCACTTGATGGCCTGATGAGGGCCGCAGGCACAGCTCTTTACTGCCCTCTAGTGGGCATTTATTTGTATTGGCTGTTGCAGGTCCACTTTATAGACCGCATCAATGAGATCTTTCCACTTCATGATGTAACTGTGGTTTTATCCTGGATCAAATGACCTGACCTCTTCCTTGTTAATGAAAAAAAAAATAATGTGTTCATTTACTTTGGCGAGTGCCATGACTCTTTGATGTGTTGCGTGTCTTTATCGTAACCTCTCATCCTCCTCATGCCCAGATGCCACGAAGATCACGCTGGCGCCGTCCAACGCCGACGTCAAAGTGGGCGAGGCCGCCAGCCTGCAGTGCGCCGCTCTGTACGACCCCGCCCTGGACATCACCTTCATCTGGTCGCTGGACGGCCGCGTCATCGACCTGCACAGGGAGAGGCAGCATTACGAGCGCACACCGGTGAGACCACCCGCCATAAAGAGAAGTAGCTCAGAAACACCCCCCCCCCCCCCCCCCCCCCCCCCCCCCCCCCCCCCCCCCCCCCCCCCCCCAGAGGGGGGAGGGCCAGAACCCCCCCCCCCCCCGCCCCCCCCAATTTCTGCTCTTGCCTGGAACCCGTCCCCCAGTCGGATCTTGTTTGAGGTTTGATGTCGGAAATGGAAAAGTACATCCTGCACGTTCTTTCAGTTTAATAACCAATTTCCTCTCCCATCCATTATTGTTGACGTGACCCACGCTCTCTCTCTCTCTCTCTCTCTCTCGCTCTATCTCTCTCTCTCTCTCTCTCTCTCTCTCCACGACCATAAAACCAGCGGTTTGCATTTCTTATTTGTCACTCTGCCTCCTCACGTATAATGATTATGATTGATGATCCCCCCTTTTTTGTATACAAGGACTTTCCCCTCGTAAAAAGCAGAGTCCAATTGCACTTAATACTCTTTTGTGGTCTTAGCAAAACTGGGAAGGAGAGTTCATGTAATTGTAAAGTAGCTTCATGTGATGGTTTATACCTTTTCTGCTGAGTCGGCGATTGAAAGTAAGATGATGGCCCTTTGGCCACAGCTCATATGCGGCTCCTCTAATTGGCTACTTAAGCTTGATATCTCAGTCTGTGTGATGTTGCAGGTGACTGAGATAATCATGTTCTTTTCTGTCTTTCAAGATGAGTTTCAGGCTGAGTCAAGGGAGACACACACACACACACACACACACACACTCTCTAAGCACTCTGCTCCGCCGTGCTTAATTAAGAGTTTGAATATTTGTGTCATTTCATGCAGAACGGGACGTCGGACGGCGAGCTGCTGATTAAAAACGCCCAGCTGAAGCACGCCGGACGATACAGCTGCACGGCGCAGACCCCCGTGGACAACGTCACCGCCTCTGCCCACCTGGTTGTCAGGGGTGAGTCACGATTGGCGCAGTCACATGAATATTCATGCAGTCACGTGAAAACGTACTTTCTTAGTCCAGCTGCGACTCGCCTAAACATGACTCAGCAATTCATACATCGACACTTGGCGAGGATCAACCCGGTCCTAACCATGACACAGAAATGCACGTGCTAACGCTAACTCTGCAATTTGCATGTTAGCACTAACCTTCACTGTGACTACCTAACCATGACTCCTCATGGTTCACACCCGCCTTCACTACGACCAACTCATACCTGACCAGGACTCCGCAGTTGACGTATTAAGGTCATTTCCAGCTGCCATCGTCAGAGCATTTTATGCAGTTGAAATGTGCGTGTGGACTTGGCGTGTGTGTGTGTGCGTGCGCGTGCGTGTGTGTGTGTGTGAGAGAAAGAGAAAAGTGAGGAGGTGGCAGAGGGCACGCCACAAATACTGCACGTTCGGCCGCGCGTGTTTGAAGAGGAGTAAATCTCTCCAGAGGAACCAGACCATGGCCTGTTCAGTCGGATCATCTGTCAACAGAGAGAGAGAGAGAGAGAGAGAGAGAGAGAGAGAGAGAGACAGAGACAGAGAGAGAGAGACAGAGAGAGAGAGAGAGAGAGAGAATACACCGGTACCACCCAGAACAGAGCAGACCAACATTTTCGGATGCATTTCTAACAGTTCTCCTGCAGCGTTCTGAAAAACAGTGAGGAGGTTGGATCGTGTCGGCACACTGCAAACGTGACGATCACATGTCTGTGCTAAACTTGTGTCAGCCAATCGAAGCTGCCTGCATGATCAAGTCTTTGTCTGTGAGCTGATAACAAGCTGCTGCTGCTGCTGCTGCTGCTGCTGCTGCTTGGTTATGCTTTGATTTAACCACAACAAGCTAAGCTGCCGCTGCTCCTGCCAGGCAGAGCTGTTATGTGCTAGCCTCCCATTGGTTTTTATGCATTTCCCGGTGGTCACATGCGGTACTGCAACAACAAAACAACAATATAATACAACAATATTCTTTATTTAGAATGTATTGAGGATGTATCCTCTGGACCCGTCCCCTTATATTGAACTTTGAATTGGTGTTGGTGCATGAGCACCCGCCCACCTCTGCCTCTGATTGGCTCGCTGTCAAACGTGACTCTACCTTCGCCAATCGTCATCACTTATACAGTTGTCTGCGCACCCCTTCACCAAAGGACTGGAAAACATAGCAGCAGTTTCTGTGACTGAGAGCCTGGTGCGGTGAAAACAGCTTCCATGAGCTTCATTAAAGGGACACGCCGTAGTTTATCATCAGTAGCAGCCGTAGCCTTATTTGTGTCATTTTCATAGCTCAGGAAAAAAATTATAATCTTGGCTGATTTCTGGGGGCGGTGACACAGTCTGGGTTTTCTATTAGACCATTTCATGTTCCAGAGGAGGAATCAAGGAGGGAGGGAGGGAGGGAGGGAGGGAGGGAGGGAGAGAGAGAGAGAGAGAGAGAGAGAGAGAGAGAGAGAGAGAGAGAGAGAGAGCCTTAGCCTTACTTCATATATGTCAGTGGGCTCTGAGCTCTCATGCTGACACGTGTTAAAGAAGAGGAGAGGACATGAAAGAGCTTTGATGTGTTTCATAAGCATGATTTTAGAGATGGGTGTGATGAATGAGGACGTTGTAAAACAGCTCAATGCCATGAAGAAGAATCCCCCCCCTCTCCATGAGCAAAATCAAAGGATTTAGACTGATATGTAGGATTTAGTGACATCTTGTGGCGAAGCTGCACGTTGCAGCTTAATAGACCCAAAGTGATGACATTGGGGGACACCACTTTGATGCAAAGGTCACTCATTTTATTTTATTTTATTTTATTTATGTATTCATACATTTATCTATTTAAGATAAAATGGAAATAGAAACAAAATTTGATAAAACAAAAAAACAAAAAATATTATGAATAAATAGAAATTAACTTTTTTTTTTAAGTTTGATTCTTTTTCAGTTTATTTATTTATTTTTTAATCAAAGGAAAATTAAAAAATTAAATATAACAACAAAAATAATCAAATATTTTTTCTAAAAGTCACTAGTCCGAGTCCCTGAATGTGACCCGCACTTCTGGATAAGCATTTGAACATGACATTCCATGACAGTACTCAAGCAACACTGTGTGCTATTTTCTTTTAAATATATCCGTCACTCATTACAAAACATCCCTAATCCATTCTCTCTACCCCCCCCCCCCCCCCCCCCCCCCCCCCCCCCCCCCCCCCCCCCCCCCCCCGCCCCCGCGCCCCCCCCCCCCCCCCGCCCACAGGTCCCCCTGGCGCCCCAGGTGGAGTGCGGGTGGTGGACAAAAAGGAAAAGAATATGACGCTGCAGTGGAGCAGAGGAGCAGACAACCACAGCCCCATCTCCAAATACACCATCCAGTACCGGGACGCCCTGGAAGACAGCGCGTGGATGAACGCCACCACATGTGAGGAAACCATACTGTTTATGCCAGGGGTGTCGAACTCATCTGCGCTGAGGGCCACATCAGCATTAAGCCTCAAGACTCCAAAGGTGTTTAGTTTGGTTACTGTAGAAACATGGTGATGCAACATGTAAGGTTGCGTGTTGTATCCACCACTTCACCCTCACCCTTCTGAGCGTGCAGGAGAACCTGTGGTAGACTTCAGTGGTCATTAAAACTCAAACATGTTGAGTAGGTCCACTCTGGGCTACTGTAAAAACATGGCGGCCCCCGTAGAGAGGACCCTCTCCTTGTGTAAACATACATTCATGTGCTCATTTAAGGGCAATGGGAACAAGAATGTGGCAAGGTGATTATGAAATGATTAGTTTGTCATTGTGTTGTATTATTTTCTTCTCCCAATCCAAGTGACAAAAGTGACCAAAATCTGACACACTGCCCCTTTAACATATTGTAAAAAAATAACTGTCTTCATAATTTGATTATTATTCATTCAAGTTGCAAATATTGTACATGTGTTTCCATACATGTAAAAATGTAAACACTCTGTCAAACGTGTAAACACACTGAGCCCGTGCAAAGTGATGTGTGTACCTAACTGGAGTTCATGGCTCATGTGTGCTTTAGACTTATTTTTAGACGATTCGAGCGCTCGCCGGCCATATAAAATGACTTGGTGGGCCACATTCGGCCCGCGGGCCACACGTTTGACGCATGTGGTCGACACTGTTAAATAAACTCTGCAGCTTTAATACCAAGGTGGCTGCAGATATAGAGGAAGGTCTGGCCATAATACACAGACTTAAACCATTGAGGCATACATTTGGAAGATTATTATAGTTTCAAAGATATAAACTGACACATGGTGTATATGTTGTAACGTATACAGAAGCTGCTGTAAGCCTGACATTTCAGAGGCTGTAAAGTTCAATAGTGCATTTCTGCGTAGCTCCTGCAGATGTGGAGGGGAAAACCGAGACGGCCACCGTCACGGGTTTGATCCCCTGGATGGAATACGAGTTCAGGGTGATCGCCACCAACACCCTGGGAACGGGGGAGCCGAGCAGCCCGTCACATAAAGACAGGACTCTGCCAGCAGGTAAGGACTGGAGGGATCAAAGTTGTTTCCATGGTTACAAGAAGTACAATACTGATGATAAA
Source organism: Chascanopsetta lugubris (assembly GCA_016785325.1). NCBI lineage: Eukaryota > Metazoa > Chordata > Actinopteri > Pleuronectiformes > Bothidae > Chascanopsetta > Chascanopsetta lugubris. The sequence goes on along the minus strand of JAFBJT010013925.1, from coordinate 26,935 downwards.
CTGCGGCGTGTCCCTTTAATGAAGCGCAGGGAAGCTGTTTCCATCAGACCAGGCTCTGAGTCACAGAAGCTGCTGCTATGTTTTTCTTTCCTTTGGTGGGGGGGGGGGGGGGGGGGGGGGGGGGGCAAGTGTATAAGTGATGATGATTGGCTGAGGTAAAGTCACCGTTCATGGTGAGCCAGTCAGAGGCAGAAGTGGGCGGGGCCGCGCACCAAGACAATTGAAAGTTACATTTAAGGGGGTGGGTCTAAATTCTTTGACATGTTTGAACATTCAGTTGCTGAATTAGCTACTTTTTGGTTTAAGTAACTAGTGACCATGACGAGTTACTTTTAGAAAGCTGCCACACAGTTACTGAATTAGTTACTTTTTGAGTAAAATAACGAGTTACTTTTATAATCTTGTAACTCAGTAACTAAATGAGTTACTTTTTGGATGAGATAACTCGTTACTCTTATATTACTGTAACTTGGTCACTAAATGAGTTACTTTTGATCTAAGTAACTAGTTACTTTCATAACTCACTTATTTAGTCACTTTTTGGTCAAAGTAACCAGTTACTCTTATAATGCTTTAACTCAATTACTAAATTAGTCACTTTTAGGTGAAGTAACTATAAATAGTTACTATTTTAAATCAACATGCTCAACGCCGATTTACAGAATAAAAAAGCTGCGTAGGTCATGGAAAGGTGCTCCCACAGTCCAGCTTTCCACTCTTAATATTTACACCCCATCATTCTGTTACAGCCGTGTTTACTTACAGTGATGACTCAGCAGAAAAAGCCACCGTGCTTGCACTTCCAGCGTCCTGCCAGACTCACCACACAAACCTCAACAAATGAGCACTTTGCTGAAACTTGAACACTGAAATTCAATTATAAAATGGAAATCACAGGCCCGCGCTGACCTCTCTTCAAAATAACCATCACTGGAGCTTCAGCTCCGCCCCCCCTCGGTGGCTTCGCTCCTACGTGGACATTAAGGTGTAGCGTTTGGCACATGAGGGGGAGAACACTGATACTGTGTTTGGATGTTTCAGTGGCAGGTCGCAGCCCGTGTGGGTTGTGTGCATTCTTAGCACGTGGCCTCACTGAGTTGTGTTCTTGCTGTGTCATTGTAGTTCCTGTGGTGGCGCCCTCGAACGTCAGCGGGGGCGGAGGGTCCGGCAGAGAGCTGATCATCACGTGGACGGTGAGTCTGGGCTTCCCAACGGGGAAGAAGGTTCTGGAAAAGTACACTGCCGACACTGCACACGATAGAAGTGGCTTCAATTTGTGCTCATTAGAGGAAGTGATCGTAGTTATTTTGATTTGTTTCATGAAAGAAAGAAAAAAATGCAGGATGAAGTAGAGTGGATTTCAAGACTTTTAGAATGAGCCCGTTATACTCATTAAAGGTGCAGTGTGTACGATTTGGTGACATCTAGTGGTGAAGTTGCATGTTGTATCCATCGCCTCCCCCTCCCCCTTCTGAACATGCCGGAGAACCCTTGGTAGACTGCAGCTGTCTTTACAACTCAAAAGATGTTTAGTATGCCTCAAGTGGCCACACTGAGAACTACGGGTTTTTCCACTTTCCACCGTATTAGCCGCTCAGTTGCCGCTCGCTAAAGACTTGGATTTATACAACTTTAATCGCACGCGTCCGCCATTTCCACGTTAAAAGAACAACTGTGAAATAATTAAAAAAATAATAATAACACAAATGTTTCGTGCTAATGTCTTTCTGTGTCCATCTGCCCTCAGCCTGTGCAGCCACAGTACTACTACGGCCCGCACTTCTACTACATCATCGCCTTCAGACCTGTTCAGGACAGGGAGTGGTGGATGGTGACGGTGACCGACGGCCAATCCAGCCGCCACGTCCACAAAGAGGCGTCCATCGCGCCTCTGACCAAGTACCAGGTCCGGATCAAATCCTGCAACGCTCAGGGCGAGGGGCCCTACAGCCTGACGGCCTTCATTTACTCCTCCCAGGACCGTAAGCCACGCCCCGCTCTGATCGCACAACGCAACTAGAATGAGTTCTTCAATATGCCAACACTCTGCTATTTCAATCTGTCAGTGTCTGCCACTTATCACCACCACCGGGGCTTCTCAGTGGGAGTGGGAGTGGCCATTTAATAGCAGCGTTGGTGGACGGTGGCGAGGAATTTTAAGACCCCCTTGAAAAGTGAACCCATCTTACCTTCTCTCCTTGGCGAGGGGATTATCATGATCTACGTAGCATGAACCAGAAAGCTGATAATGCGCCCAAGGATGCAAAGCATTTAGCCTATTTATTAACTCCCACTGACAGACAGTTAAGAGGCTCCGCCCCCATCACACCTTGCTTGTTGTAGCTGCAGTGCGTATACTAGAGCAGGGGTGGGCAATTATTTACCCAGGTGGGCCACATGAGAAACCCAGATTGTTACCAAACAAACGTTGTTATATCAAGACCAGTTGTTATCGTTCAATGAAATGATTGAAAATATCTTATTGGATGTTTATTCATGTATCATCTATGCCATCTATTTCAGTAACAACGACTCCAAACGTCATCTTATCAAGACGCTCAAATGTATGATTTATAATCAGTAATTATTAAATGTCTGTCAGGAAAATAATTTAACATCAATTTAACAATAATATTTAAAAATAAGAATTTTGTTTTGTAGACAATACCAGTTCATTTGAATCAATTCAAACAGTTCCCCTTTACTCAGAAATACAGAAAAACACTGATTTCAAATGCAAAGTGGACTGGAAATGAATGGGGGTGGTTTTATAAAGTGGGACTTTTATTTTGAAGGGCTACGAAAGCGAGGGGGTGAAGGCACTGTGAACGGAGGCTACCAGACACAGCTGTTACTTCCTCGCATGTAAACATCAAGCATGACAGAATCACACACGCACAGGAAATGGAAGCATTTCAAAATAAAAGCATGTTTTGGCTCATTTTTCTAGCTTCATGTATAAAACAGTGCAGCGCGTCCTCGATTTGAAATGCCCAGGTCTGTACTACAGTGTGTCCAAAGCTCAGTTTCATAAAGCTGAACATTGTTAGGGTTCAAAGTAGTGGATCCATTGCTGCAGGTGGTGCACAAGTCGATATCTGGCTAAACATACATACATATGAAATGAGTTTGTGCGCTCTCTCTCTCTCTCTCTCTCTCTCTCTCTCTCTCTCTCTCACACACACACACACACACACACACTGCACCTTTAATCACACTGCCCTCTGTCTCCTCAGCTCCGTCTGAGACACCGTCCAACTTCGATGGCAAAGCGCTCTCCGCCAGAGAAGCCATCGTGTGGTGGCTGCCTGTCTCACAGACCAGGAACATAGATGAATACAAGGTCAGCAAAATATATGTATCCATGTGTGTATGTATATATACAGTATATATATATATATATATATATATATATAACTGTATATATATATATATTTATCATCATTCCCATGTCCCCTGTCCCTGTGTGTCCCAGGTGAAATTCTGGAGAGACGAAGAGGGAGGCGAGGGCAATGCCACGACGGTGCACGTGACCAGAAGCGAGAACCACACCAGGTTGATCAACATGGAGCCGGACTCCAGTTACCTCGTCGTGATCCAGGCCTTCAACTCGGCAGGATACGGGCCCCCCAGCAAGCCTGTTCTCATCCACACAAAGAAACGCCGTATGTTGTTGTGTGCTCCAGCAGGGTCATATGCCATATATAGCTCCTCCCACTGTATTTTAATCACTTCCTGTTCGTTTTGGTGTCTTTTCACAGCTCCGACAAGACCCCCGAAAATAATAGGTAAAAAGTTAAAGGGCCACTTATGGAATATCGCCTGGGAACATGTGGAACCGCTGGATAACGAGGCACCTATTGACAGTTACAAAGTGAGTGAAAGTCAATATTTACTTGAGTTCAGATATTAAAGGTGCAGTGTGTAAGATTTGGTGACATCTAGAGGTGAAGTTGCATGTTGTATCCATCACCTCACTTTCACCCTTCTGAACATCAAGGAGAACCTGTGGTCGACTTCAGCTGTCATTAAAACTCAAAAGATGTTTAGTGCATCCACTCCTGGCAACTGTAAAAACATGGCGGCCTCCGTAGAGAGGACCCGCTCCTCATGTAAATATACATTGTTGGGCTCATTTAAGTGAAATGTAAAGAAAAACAAAAAACATTTCGGTGAATATAAATTCATGAAAATATCAATAATAATATTTTTTAGACATAACAGAAATGCAGACTGCACCTTTAAACCTCACATGTCTTCTTTGTGTATATATTTGATCAACTCCAGGTGCTGTACAGGCCGCAGGGTCAGCTGACAGGAACTCTGTACATGACAAATAAGCGGTACATAGACGTGCCGCCGCCCTCAGACGGGGACTATGTGGTGGAGGTGCGAGCGCACACCGACGGAGGAGACGGAGCCATGGCACAAATCCTCATCACAGGTAACACACCGCAGAGTCGCATCATCCGCTGCGTAGGAAGATGGACGTGACGTCACCCATTGAGTTCTGCAGAGTGCCAGTGAGGCTTAAACTGGGCGGCTCACGCGGTAACTCCTCCCACTTCCGGGTTCAGCCAAACATGTAGTAGAGAAAAGAGGCGGAGGACAAGTGGAGCTGGGGTGGGCTCATGGTGCTGTCGCGGCGTGTCACTCAAGAGCCCACGCCCTTAATTATGCACCGTTTAAAATCTGGACAGAATCAAAATAAGCCCCGCCCCCATGCAGTTGTCACGGAAACAAATGTGACTGATTCAGACCAAAACAGTAGTTTGTGCCTGGTTTTACACATGTTTCATTCACCCCTGAAGTTGAACTATTTTACCATGGGAGAAGAGGAATATATGATATGATGAAATAATTATGATGAAGAAAAAAAATGTCTGAAATTCAGTCTGAATAAAAAATCAGGGTCTCATTCATTAATATGTGATTTCATAAGGTGAGTCTGTGGCCTTGGCAGATGTCTGTGGTTTCCAAGAGGGATTCTCTCTTCCCTTAGATCAACACTTGAATATGATATAAGAGAGTTAAATCTCGAGTGAGAAATATTACACCTCCGGGTTTCGTTAAATCAGTAAAGTGATCAAAATCAAAGATCGCCCTCTAATCACACTTTGAATCCATGCTGCTGAGGCATCACACTGAGCCTGTCATCTGCTCGTGGGATTAGAGCAGAGGTTCAGAGTTGGTGGTAGGTTCTCATTCGTCACAGCCAATGGGGGTGGGGGTTGGCGGGGTGGGGGGGGGGGGGGGCTGTCAAGTTTCATACCTTGAATTGAAAGGTTGAGACGGGGGAACTTAACAGTTCGTGACCAAAGCCACGAGACTGGACCCTCACAGTGGCCGATGATGGTCCGATGGTGGGGTTGACTGGATCCAGGAGGACTTAAGCCCCTGTAATTGATCTTGATGAGTTGGGGGAAAGCCACCCACCGACCCCCGCCTCCACCACCCCCCTCCCCCCACCTCCTGTGCTTTTCCATATCCCTTATCTTTCAGTGCACTTAAGCCCCTGTAATTGATCTTGATGAGTTGGGGGAAAGCCACCCACCGACCCCCGCCTCCACCATCCCCCTCCCCCCACCTCCTGTGCTTTTCCATATCCCTTATCTTTCAGTGCAGACCCAAGCTGACAGCTTGATTTCACAGACCTTGGAATTGAAGCCGTGGAGGATTTCAGATGCAGGGGGGACGTTTGAAGTGGACTCCTCAAACATGTCCTCATGCACCATATACATACAGTATGTACATATATATGTATATATATACACATATATATACATACTGTATGTATAGGTATGAAGTGTTGTTTACGTTACACTAGAATGAATCTTTAGTATTTTCATAGGGAGGGCGGCCATTTTGCACCACCATGTTCTTACCATAGACTGAATATAAAGATGGTTGTAGCGTCCATGACATCCATAGGTTTCTGCAGAGTGCTTATGAGGCTCGGGGTGGTCGGTTCACTCATCGGCCATCTTGTTGATGCCTAACTCCCCCTACTTCCTGGTTCATCCAAAATGGCAGAAGAGGCGGAGCCCAGGTAGAGCTGGGGGTGAGCCCATAGTGCTGTTGCGGCATCCACAAAACGTGCCATGTAGGTCCAAGTGTCACTCAAGAGGCCACGCCCCCCTCATTAAGCACAATTTCAAACCTTGATAGAGTGAAAATAAGCATTAGCGGACTTTAAACATGTTTACCTCTAAAGTTTTAGCATTCAACATGGGAGTCTATGGGGATTGACTCTCTTTTGCCTCGAGTGGCCACTCCATGAAACTGCACCTCTGCATTGGCTTGATCCGTCAGCCCGGCAGGTTGCTGCCTGGTGGCCACCAGACTGGAATATGACTCCTTTTAACATTACCATCCGTGCACTTGCATTTAAAGGGACATACAGCTCAAAACGAGTGAAACAAAAACAGATTATATACAGTAAGATTTACAGTATTTTCCTCTTGAGCTCATGTCCTATGTGTCTCTATGTGTCTCTCAGGTGGAGGTGTCATGGCGGCCTGGTCCCTCAGTGCACTGTCCCTGCTCCTGTCCACCCTCCTCTGCCTGACCCTCTGAATGTAGCGTCATCTTTGTCTTCACTTCTCGTGAAGGAGACTTTTTATCGGTATAGACGCCTGCAAGGACTTCAGGACTCTGCACACACACTCTCTCTCTCTCTCTCTCTCTCTCTCGCTCTCTCTCTCTCTCTCTCTCGCTCTCTCTGTCTCCTTCGCGCGCGCAGTTTCACCCAACAACATGGGACGTCGTATATTTCCAACTCTCTCTCTCTCCCCACTTCTGGAATCTGTTTTGCGGGAAAAGATGGAAGAAAAAAATTGGAAACGAACAAAGACATCCCTTATTTATCCACCTCTGTGGAGGAGCGTCAACTTTTTAAATATGCCTTATGAATATAAATGACTGCACTTATCTCTCACAGTGACTTGTTTTTGAAAAAGGATGGAGACTGAATCTGTGAACGTTGCTCTTTGCACAGTTTGGCAGGTTGATGTTTATAACCTGTCCTGATGGTGCATTTCCACAGTTTGAGGTTAAATAAGTGGCTGTGAAGGATAAGTGAGTGAGTTTATTAAAACAAAAACAAACTGTCTTTGTCTTTCCTTAGTGGCATTTTCTTATGTTTTCTAAATGAAGCACATACTCTGTTACAAAGATACAGTCAAAGCAAATCTCAGCCTTTCACATACTTGATTTTATAACAAAGCATCATAGAGAAGAAGAAGAGCTATTTATGTCATGCCGAAATAATATATCCAATAATTGATATTGTCATTTGCTATTAAATATTCTGTGGATGTTATGCATTAAAATAGACCGTTTTTTTTACCTGGAATCCAGATCTTATTTGGAAAATTAGAAAATGAGATGTATTGACCATATTCTCACAGTGGCCATTGTGTATACATTTTTATTTATATTTTATTTTTTTTATTTTATTCATTTATATTATTTCTATTCCATTTTGTTTTATTTTGTTTTGTTTTATTTTCTATTTCTATGCTTTATTCTTATTTTATGTCTATTTTCTATTTTTATTTTATTTTATTTTATTTTATTTTACTTTATTTTATTCTATCCTATTTTATTTTATTTTAATTTAATTTAATTTTATGTAATGTTATTTTATTTCATACAGAAAACACTTGCTGTCCATTCAGCTCCTGTTCTCACTCCCATAGCATTTACATACAAAATGGGTCAGGTGACCTTTGCTGTGATTGGCTAGCTGACCCTCTCCATTGTGATTGGTCCGCTGCTCTACGCTGACGCTCTGGAACTGTCTCACCCATTGAGAACCTTTGCCAAGAGTTGGAATTAGAATTTTGAATTCTGGTAAGGTGATGACTTTTTGTGATGCAATGTGAATTGAACTGAGATACTATTATGGTCTATGGAAAAATGCTTTTTGGGCCATCGGGATTTCTTGTTGCAGTACCACGGGTGCCCTCTGGGCAACATTTGCTGCAAGTCTGAGGAGAGGTGCTGTACACTGCTCTATTGATACATCCATGTTTATGTGACCTCTGAAGAAGTGTTTTCAGTCCAAAAGAGCGCCACCTAGGAACAGATGGACCATCATCATCCTCATTAGCCATATTCTGCCAGATGCATGTTGTTCAAGTAAAATGGCCGCCGTGTGAATAAGGTCTATCAGAGTACCACTGTGCATGTTGACATTGGTTCATCGTTTTAAAAGGGTGGAGGCGGATGAAGCACAGGGATCAATATTTGCAAAACTGAATGTAAAGCAAACAAAAGAAGATGTGAACATATCAAACATACCCCAACGCGTCTCTGTCGTCTATGCTCAACATCCGATGCTAATCTGTCAGTGATGCTAATGCCGAATTAGTCGTATACTTTTGTTTTGACTGTATCGCGAGGACCTCACTGGTGCCACCTGGTGCTTTGTGGAGAATGTTGGTGTTTTCATTTTCGTTTTTTGTGTCACATGCACTCCAATAACCGTGCAACGTCACCGGTGGCTAACTTTATGTATACTGTCCACGACGACAACTTGTCTAGCTCCTATAACGCTACATATCTCATTGTTTTGCATTTGCAACGGAAGTGGAGCACATGGGTCAAAAGTCACGAGCCATTGTTTTCACTCTTTGATTTTACGACTTTTTATTAACAAAGAAATGTATCAACATGATCTTCTGTTGTCGTCCTTTCACTATATTTGTACATTGTTGATTTCCCTTGTTGACAAATGCTGCGTTGTTTTTGTTTTTTTTAATTCCTTGTCGTGTGAGAGATGCTGGCCGTGCTTCTATACATTTATATCCAACCACATCCACCACAAAGTGCTTTCGCCGTGTCACTTCCTCCATGGCGACCAATCAGACGACTCGAGTCGCCGAGGTGCATGAGGAGGTCGGATCTAACGTGCATGACATTGAAGTACATTCCATTACTGAGTGACATCAGTAGAGATCTAAAAAAAAAACGTGTAACACCGGCTTCGTTCATCTCATGTGTAGACTGGGGGGAGTGTTGTTTTTTTTAAAGGGGCCGCGCAGTCCCGTGCACATGATGGTCGGGATGTGGTGGCTTCACTTTGAAGGCGGCGGCGGGCTGCGTGTTTCGGTGCTTCCGCTGGACATATATACTATATGTGAGGGCGGGAACGTGGAACCTCTCATTGGCTGGATATGGAACAATAAAGGAGTAGTTAACTATTATGTCGCTCTGACTTTTCTCTTTGTTTTGCTGCGAGTGGTTCCCCCGGGGGAGAAGGGGGCGGGGCCATGCTTTCTCTCATGCCTTCTTTTCTCCCTTAATGCGAAAATGGGAGAACAGCTGAGTGTGAATCAGTGAGCATGCGTCAGCTTTTTTGCTTTTGTTTGGTGGCGAAATCAAAAAGTGAATAATGTGGCACATATTAAAGGTCCATTGTGTAAGATTGAGTGAAATTACATCCCTCTCTATCGGCAGAGATGGGATATACAATTATTATTTTGATGTGTATATGAATGTATAATCACTTGAGTGTCATTTTATGGAAGTGGAAAAAGTTGCAGTTCACAGGGTGGCCACTTGAGGCTCTAAAAACGAGTCAATCCCCATCGACTTCCATAGTAAAATGGTCAACTTTTTAGTTTTTGAGAATAGATGTTTTTGTTTTTTCTAACTTGCTGATTTGAATTCCATCAAGGTTTTAAGTTGTGCAGAATTAGGGGCGTGGCCTCTTGAGTGACACCTGGGCCGACCTGGCACATTTTATGCATGCTGCCACAGCACCATGGGCCCCGCCCCAGCTCTACCTGTGCTCCGCCTCTTTGCCCGTTTTTGGATGAACCAGGAAGTGGGAGGAGTTAGTGAGTGAACCGCCCACCACGAGCCTCATGAGCACTCTGCAGAAACCTATGGCTGACGTCACGGACGCTACGTCCATCTTCACATACGTGTTGCAACAGAGAATTGTAGCTTTTTGACGGCCTCATCAGTACTACTGAAGATCAAAGGCAAATTAGCCCAGACACTAGAACATCAAAGGCAACAATCAATAATTCAGCAGCATTCCAAAAGAAAACCAAGCATCATTAGAATGTTGAGCGGCATGTGGATGAATGATTTCATGTTTGGGGGGTCAGCAGGAGTTCAGCAGCAGGAGGCGAGATTCCGTGAGCTCAGCCTGACGTTCTGATGTTACCACGAGATTACAGACCACAGCCGAGCATTTCCTCCTGCTGCTGCTGCTGCTGCTGCTGCATGACCACAGCTTCAGAACATTTGTTCAAAGTCACAAGTAGAGCTCAGAGAGATCCTCATGGGGAAGTGTCCGTGGTGACGCCCCCCCGTGGGGGGATTTCAACAAAAACCCCTTGTGTCCTCTACGCTTGAAATGTTCATAGGAGCATCATGGATGATTTATGAGCTCCTTCCTCGATGAACTCCGGCGCCCCTTGTTTTGGAAGCGAATAGTGTTTCAATCTGCGCTCCATTACAGATAAGGTTCTCAGGCTGAAGCAGCTGTCGGTTGGGGGTGGGGGTGGGGGGGGGGCCTTCTGTCTTCGCTCAGGTGACGAACACAGAGATTGATATCGATCCCTCTTTGGTGGATCAGAATAAATCAGAGTTGAGCCCATTGAGGTAGAGGTCACCTCAGGGGTTGATGGGGTCGTTCTGTGGAGAACAAATGGAAGATGATTTAGCTCTTGATTTGGTGGCTTTATCAGGCGGAGCATGTGGTCTGTGTGATAAGTCTGAGAGAGAGAGAGAGAGAGAGAGAGAGAGAGAGAGACCCTTCCCCCAAAACAGTGATTCTCGACGTTTTCAGTGGGTTGTGGATCTTTGATGGGGGTGGGGTGTAAAATGCAGTTAATTGAGTGTAAAAGGAAATATTTACCTTTCTAGCATCGCCACCTGCTGGTTGTTAGGGTTAGTGTTAGATTGCATCAATCTGAGTGGTTGAAAATGTTCCTGATTTGGCAGCTGGTCATGAAGGGGTCATGGTGGGCCGCGAAGCACGGCCAGCTGAGGACCACTGCCCTGAAACACACTGCTTTGCTTAAGCTCATGCCCTCCCCACAGTTCACATCCACCAGACTCATCCAGGGCCGTCAGGGATCTGTTATTGTTTGCGAAACTTCATTCCCACTGATCAGCCAATCTGAAAAAAGCACCTAGCTGTTGCTGGGTAAATTGGTGGGATGGGGTTTGTGAGAAATGCGGTGAAAGGCAGGGGCGCAGCTAGGCGTTAGGTCCCCAGACAGAAAATGAGAAGGATGCAATTGTGTGTGTACTATACAGCAGGGGTGTCAAACCCATGGCCCACGGGCCAGAACCGGCCCACCAGAGGGTCCGACCGGGACAGGATGACTTTGTGACCTGCACTTTCTAAGTCTGCTCTACCTGCTATATAGTATATATGGGTGAATGGGGCTTAGGGGCCCCTGTTGTGAATTTTGAGTGGCTCCGCCCCCAACAGTCTCAGAGCCGACAACCACGGCTGAGGATGGCGCCTGCTCTCTCTGGATGACTGGCCCACAGGGGGCGCTCACATCATGTGCATCTACACATCTTGAACAAAGAAAGTAGTGGAATGCACCTTTAACATCTTGAGACCGACAGACAGACAGATGTGCAGGGGCGGGGTCAGGTGGTCACGTGACCTTTGTAAATCCGCACCTGTTCACAGTGGCAGCTCAGACAACACAACACATCCTCTTTAAGTGGTTATAGGAGACATGGGCTCAATGGGGTGAAATGTGACCCCCTCCCCACCGCCCCACCCGCCGCCACGCCTGCAATATGTCACGCTGTGTCACACCGTGGGACGTGTCTGACCCACTCAGGAGGGTTTTCACAAGCGAAAGGTCTCAGGGCAGGGATTGTGTTACAGCGGCTGGATCAGAGCATGAGAAAGAGCCTGGGACCCCGGAGACACACATGGGCCTGTTTGTGTGGGAGAATGAGAGACCTCTGCTGGACAGGATGTCACACTGCACCCAAGCAGAAAGGGTTGAATTTTTGATTTAAATGAATCTTAAAGTATCACACAGACCCTTTGGTCTTAGATAGACCCTGCATTTGAATACTTGTATTTGAAAGTGACGAAGTCTGAGCTCTTCATTCATTGTAACGCAGCCTCAGGGGGCGGGGCTAATGAGAAGGAGGCTTCTCCTCTCTTTGATATAGACAATACACTACTGAAAAAATACAATATTACTCAAAACAATAGTTACAAAAAAACTCCATACATTCTGAAGCTGATTTTTTAAGAATTAGATTAAAATAATGCAGACAAAACACAGATAGAAACAATGACACTTCAAATGCGTAAAATTGCTAAATTACCATAAAAATAGATCAATAAATGAATAAACCTAAATGAGTATAATTCATATATACACACTAAGTGTAGCATGTGATGGCTCTGAATTATCTGGATAAAGTCTATTTTTATTTTTTTAGTACAGTGAAAAAAACCAAAAGCTTTTTCAGAATGTAATTTATTTTACTTTTTTTTAGTAAAGTTATCAAAAAATATTTAGTACTTTCGAAAACATTCATGAAAAAAAATCCACAAAGCAAAACAAAAATAAAACAAACCATTTTGTGGAACATTTTTATGAGTCACCAGTTTTTCCCCCCCCCTTTTTGAATAAAATGTCAAACTTACTCAATGACTTTGCCTCTAATGCATTAATTACAGAATGAAATAAAAAATGGAATACTGCATTTTGAGAGACCGTGTTTCGATGTGGGTTTAGAAGTTGAAAGTTTGTGTGTTCCCTCTCGGGAGGTGCAGCCCCCGCAGCTCCACCTGACCTGCGCACACCACGTTCAAACTCTCGTGGACCCACTCACTCACTCGCTCACTCACCCACCCACGCGCTCCCACAGTGACTCGCTAACTTTACCCAAACTCCCCGGGCCGCCTGAAGTTCGCCTGCCCCGAACATGCGCGCCGACCGCGGCGTCAAACGCTTGTAGAACAGGGGCTGGGATGGCGTCCCTCCCCAAGCCGAGCGCCGGTGTCTGTCAGCGGGGCTGCGGGCTCCTTCTGCCCGCCGAGGACGCCCGGGAGGCGGATAGGCACTGCTGCGTGGAGGCGCTCCGCACCGTCACCGACGCGCTGGAGGAGAGGAGCGCGGCTCTGGAGCAGCGAGCCCGGGCGTCGAGGCTCAGGTGGAACCGGCGGGAGCAGCTGCTGCTGGGCCAGGTGTCGACGTTGCAGAGCCAGGCTCAGGTGGCGGCTCTGCGGTACCAGAGGAGACTGGACCGGTACATGGTGCTGATCCGCAGCATTGCGCAGCAGGTGGTCGGCTACTGTCAGGTGAGGGGGGCGATCGATTGTTCGATTGTTTGTTTGATCGATCGACTGATGGTTGATGGATTGGCTTGTGGCCTAGTTGCAGTGATTGAGATCATTCAGGGAAATGCTGATCAACTTCTAACCCAGGTTGTTGGTTTATTTTTTATTTTTTTGCTGACTCATGGTGACCTGAAGGCTGACACCCAGGGAAACATGACTAAGGAACCAACAGTTGGAGAACCACAGGAGCAGGTCACATCATCAACTCAGGTAGGGGAGGCCACTCCTCATCAAGTTTGTTGTGCATGTGCCATGAATGCTTCAGGTCATGGGTTCATTTCCCACCCTCAGATGTTGTATGTCACTTTGGATCGAAGTGTCTGCTGAATGAATTTGTGGAAGTTGTAGAAGTCATAGGCCCATTCAGGGTATTAAAATGTGTGCATGCCCCTTGAATGCATCAGGTCATGGGTTCAGTTCCCACCCTCAGATGTTGTATGTCGCTTTGGATCGATGTGTCTGCTGAATGAATTTGTGGAAGTTGTAGAAGTCATAGGCCCATACTAGGTATTGAAATGTGTGCATGCCCCTTGAATGCATAAGGTCATGGGTTCAATGCCCACACTCAGATATATGCCGCTTTGGAGAAAAGTCTGCTAAATGAAGCTGTGGAGGTCATTCAAATGTGTCATATGTGATGTCATTGGAATGGGATGGGGCTTGGACCATATGACCATCCACTCGCACTTGTGGTCAAAATGGGGTATGGGCAGGGGGGACTTTTCCGATTGTTGATATTTTCATAATGCAACACTTTGATTCCATCAGTATGTACATTTTTGTCCCTAATTTTATTTACATTAGTTAAATCATAATTAATTCATACTAATTTATTATTTGATTTCAACTTGTCAGTTTGACACTTGATTATTTTCCGAATTCATTTGTCACATTTTAACATTTCTATTGTGTAAATATTTTTATATCATTCTTTTAGTTACAATTTTATATGATCTATTTTAAGACATCATATAATCATAGTATGCAGTTTTATTCTTATTTTATTAGAGATTATTTTCCCTTCAGAAATGGTTCAAAATAACAGATTATTGATAGAGTTTTATTTTATTTCTTTTCCAATGCAGCTTCACCAGGAATTAATCCTCACACTGTTGGTGTGAACGGCTCAGATTACATGTTAATCCGGGCCTAATCTGTGGCATTCTGTGTTTCCTCATGTCTGCTTCATGCTGATACTGTACACATACAGTAGAGTCAGTGGTCTCTCATGTCTGGTGCTGTAGCAGGGAATCACTCCGCCTGGGCCAAACCTAATAACACTGCAGCGCTGGTCTGAGTCAGGTCAAAGACAGTGTTATTAACCCTGACCATGTGTTATGTTTGGGCCGCTCCTGCCGAGCGTTTCATTGTGGTAAATGGCTACGTGAAGTATCTCTAATGGACTGGAAGTACAACACACTCACTTTTGAGTAATGTGGAAAACTGTCGTCTCTGCTCTGCCAGTGTTGGGCAGCGGCCAAGCGACTATTTTCAGCTCCTCTTTCCTCCTCCATCATCTACAAACTTCTCTCTAATAGTTTTCTGTTTTTTTGTTCTTGCTCTTTCAAATTGATTTTCCAATCCTTGTGAAGTGTTTGTCTAGTAAACATCCCGTTAGCATCGATGGATCCTCACGTTCAAGCCCTCTGGTTGCCTTCCAGTCTGTCCGTTTCAGTGTCGAACACGTACGGTGTGTCTATATTCCTGATTAGTCGACAAAACCTGGCAACCCATTCCTAACTGCTGTCCATACATACAATTTCAAAGACTTGAATCACAGCTGTCATGATACAGACTTTTTTTTTTACTTCATGATCAAGGAGCAACCTCTGAGGCCAGTTGAAAAAGTTGTAGTTCACTGGGTGGCCACTTGAGGCTGGCTCTGAAAGTGAGTCAGTACCCATGGTGCTTAATTAAGGGATGTGGCCTCTTGAGTGACACTTGGGCCGACCTGTCACATTTTGTAGATGCTGCTCCAGCACCGTGGGCCCACACCCAGCTCTGCCTGAGCTCCGCCTCTTGCCCCATTTTTGGATGAACCAGGAAGTAGGAGGAGTTGGGCATCAGCAAGATGGCCGACGAGCGAACCGCCCACTTCGAGCCTCATAAGCACTCTGCAGTAACCAGTGGATGACGTCACAGCTAATGTGGCGCTGTTACTTGCTAGCTGTGAACATCCGACTAAATGATGGAAAGAGGTCGAGTCATGGACTTGGCTGTCGCACATTATTTGATCTTTGAACATTTGCGTGAACGTGTTGTGAGTGTTACAATTCAATATGTACCTCCAAGTAATTCACATGTCCTCCAGCAGAGGGCGCCTCTAGTGCAGCTCGACCATCTGAATACCCCCCTTGACTCACACTTGTAGAAATCCAGAGATGTTGCAGTGTGTCGGGCGACATTTTGGAAGCTGGGAGTTATTCGCTCACCAGCAGGTGGCAGTGTTCGGCGATGTTTCGGATTCGTATGCGTCTGTCCTCACGGATAGTTTGAAATCATAACGATGTCTGTACATGCCTCCGTTTGATCTTGAGGTGTCCTCATGGAGTTTGGACAGTGACCCCGTTAAAACGTGCGAGTCTGTTGAGCTGACTCAGCATTTATCACTCACCTTGATCCTGTACAAGCAGCTCCTAAAGTGTTCCAGTGTTTGACTTTCCCTGCGCTGTACCTCAGAGATGTAGATCCAGCTGATTCTGAGTGTGTGTGTCTGTGTGTGTGTGTGTCTGGCGCGGTGTGTGTGTGTGTGTGTGTGTGTGAGTCGGTCAGTTCTGCTGTGGTGGAAACAGATAATGGAACCAACACACTGAGGCAGCAGCAGGATTAGTCATCATTTCTAAAAATAACATGCAGTCGCCTTCATGTGTTGGATGGATGTGGACCTGAAACCGCAGCTTAGGTAAGTCAGGCTCGGCCAAGTCAGGCTCAGCCAAGACCCCCCAATGCGTAAACCCACACTCTTTGATTGAAAGTCAATGGAAACATGGAAACGGAGACCACGGGTGTTTTCACAACCCGACATCAGCTCCACGTAGAGGTGGGCTGTGATGTGAGTGACGGGACCACGGGGAGGTTTTCACCTGTCTGACAGCACGAGGTCACAGTGGCTCCGTCCAGAGTGAGGATCTGTGTCATCGCAATCCCATCTGGCGTGACCCGAGAGGACGGATGTGGGCCACTGGGCTGTTTTCGCTCCCACAACAATGCGACAGGATCCCCGATAAGAGACGACAGCGAGAGACGGACCGATGACCTCAGCATTTCTCCTCCGTGTTTGATTCTGCTCGTCTCCTGAGGGGCGTGGCCTCCGGAGTGACTAACTGTGCTCCTGCCTGTTTTGGGATGCACCAGGAAGTAGGAGGAATTAGGGCATGGGCAAAATGGCCACCGCCCACCATGCGCCTCATCGGCACTCTGCAGGAGCCCATGGTCACGGACGCTGTGTCCGTCTTTATGCACGGTCCACGACACTTGCTCTCACCTGTGCTCCTC